>REGO01000787.1:331962-353794 GCA_010120015.1 Rhombomys opimus | reverse complement strand
AGATGAAGGCAATTGTGCAAAGCATGAAAACAGAATTAGAATTAATAAAGAAAACACAAACAGAGAAAAACCTGGAGCTGGAGAACTTGGAGAAAAGATCAGGAAGCACAAAGGTAAGCTTCACCAACAGAATACAAAAGATGGAAGAGAGAATCTCTGGAGCTGAAGATACACTCACAGAAATTGATACTTTTCTCAAAAAGCAAAATAAGAAAAGTCCCAAACACAAAATATCCAAGAAATCAAGGATGCCATGAAAAGATGAAATCTAAGAATAATAGGAATAGAAGGAAAAGGATGATGTAAGGCTCCAAGGTCCAGAAAATATTTTCAAGAAAATCATAGAAGAAAATTTTCCCAATTTAAAGAAAGAGATGTCCATAAATATACAAGAGCCTACAGAACACCAAATAGACTAGACCAGAAAAGAAACACCCCATGTCACATCATAGTCAAAACATTAAATCTACAGAACAAAGAAAAGATACTAAAAGCAGCAAGGGAAAAGGCCAAGTAACATATGAAGGTAGACCTATTAGAATCACATCGGACTTCTCATCAGAAACTATGAAAGCCTGAAGGGCTTGGGCAGGTGTCACACAGACTCTAGTAGACCACAGATGGCAACCCAGACTACTATACCCTGCAAAGCTTTAAATCAACATAGATGGAGAAAACAACATTCCATGACAAAACTAAATTTATGCAATATCTGCACAGCAAGCCAGCTCTACAGAAGATACTAGAAGAAAAATTCCAATCCAATGAAAATAACTTCACCCAAGAAAACATAGCGTAAAGGTAATATCCCAACAAACATTAAAATAAAACAAGCAATGAAACACAGTAAGACCACAGACTCCAATATAAAAGGAACTAACGTTCATTGGTCAATAGTATCTATTAACATCAATAGACTCAACTCTCCAATAAAAAGACACAGACTAACAGAAAGGGTACAAAAACAGGATCCAACATTCTGTTGCATCCAAGAAATACACCTCTGCAAAGAAGATAAACACTACCTCAGAGGAAAGGGCTGGAAAAATGTCTTTGAAGCAAATGGACCCAGAAAACAAGCTGGGGTAGCAATCCTAATATCTAATAAAATAGACTTTAAAACAAAATTAATCAAAAAGGATGAGGAGGGACAGACACTACATTCTCATCAAAGGAAAAATCCACCTGGAAGACATCACAATTCTGAACATCTATGCCCCAAATACAAGAGCGCCTACATTCATAAATGAAACGTTATTAAAACTTAAATCACACATCAATCCCAAGACCTTAATAGTGGGAGACCTCAACATCCTACTTTCACCAAAGGACAGATCATCTAGACAGAAGCCTAATAAGGAAATAAAGGCACTTACAGAGGTCCTAAATCAAATGGACCTAATAGATGTCTACAGAACTTTCCACCCAAACTCAAAAGAGTACACCTTCTTTTCAGCACCTCATGGAACCTTCTCCAAAATAGGCCATATAGTTGGTCACAAAGCAAGGCTCAACACATACAGGAAGATTGAAATAATCCCCTTATTCTTTCTGACCACGATGGACTAAAGCTGGACCTCCAACAATGGAATTAGAAAAAAGCCTACAAGCACATGGAAACTGAACAACTTGCTGCTCAATGACAGCTCAGGGCAGAAATCAATCAAGTAGAAACAAATAAAACTATTCAAAGAATCAATGAATCCAAGAGCTGGTTCTTTGAGAAAATCAACAAGATAGACAAACCTTTAGCCAAACTAACTAAAAGGCAGAGAAAAACTATCCAAATCATCAAAATCAGAAATGAAAAGGGAGACAAAATTACTGACACCAAGGACATCCAAACAATCCTTAGGTCATACTACAAAAGCCTATATGCCACAAAATTCGAAAATCTAAAAGAAAAGAACAATTTTCTTGATAGAGTCCATCTACCAAAATTAAATCAAGATCAGGTAGAAAAATGAAATAATTCTATATCCACCAAAGAAATAGAAGCAATCATCAACAGTCTCCCTCCCAAAAAAGCCCTGGAACAGATGGATTCAGTGCAGAATTCTACCACATCTTCTAAGAAATGCTAACTCCAGTTCTCTCAAACTATTCCACAAAATAGAAAAAGAAGGAACATTACCAAAATCATTCTATGAATCCACAGTCACCTTGATATCTAAACCATACAAAAACCCAACCAAAAAAAAGAGAACTTTAGACCTATCCCTATCTCTCTTATGAACATTGATGCAAAAATATTCAATAAAATACTTGCAAACCGAATACAAGAACACATCAAAGATCTCATCCACCATGACCAAGTAAGCTTCATACCTGGCATGTAGGGGTGACTCAATATGTGAAAATCCATCAATGTCGTCCACCATATAAAAAATCTGAAGGAGAAAAACCACATGATCATTTCCTTAGATGCTGAAAAAGCATTTGACAAAGTCCAACACCTACTCAAGTTTAAAATCATGGAGAGATCAGGGATACAAGGCACATACCTAAACACAGTTAAGGCAATATACAGCAAGCCTATAGCCAACATCAAACTCAATGGAGAGAAACTTAGAGTACTCCCACTGAAATCAAGCACAAGACAAGGCTGCCCGCTTTCTCCATATCTCTTCAACATAGTACTTGAAATCCTAGCTAAAGCAATAAGACAACTAAAGGGGATCAAGGGGATACAATTCAGAAAGAAGAGGTCAAAGAGTCACTATTCGCAGATGATATGATAGTATACATGAGCGACCCAAAAATTCAACCAGAGAACTCCTTCAGCTGAAAACACCTTCAGAAATGTGGTAGGATACAAATTAAACTCAAAAAATCAGTAGCCCTCCTGTATACCAAATACAAAAGGGCTGAGAAAGAAATCAGAGAAACAACACCCTTCACAATAGCCACTAATAACATAAAGTACCTTGGGGTGACTCTAACCAAGCAAATGAAAGACTTGTTTGAAAAAAAACTTTAAGTCTCTGAAGAAAGAAATTGAAGAAGATATCAGAAGATGGAAAGATCTCCTGTGCTCATGGATTGGTAGGATTAACATTGTGAAAATGGCCATTCTGACAAAAGCAATCTACAGATTCAAGGAAATTCCCATCAAAATACCAACTCAGTTCTTTTCAGACCTTGAAAGAAAGATTCTCAGCTTCATATGGAGAAACAAAAAAACCCCAGAATCTCTGAAACAATCCTGTACAACAACAGATCATCTGGAGGTATCTCCATCCCCAATCTCAAGCTGTACTACAGAGCAATAGTAATAAAAACTGCATGGTATTGGCATAGAAACAGAAAGGAGGCTTAACGGAACCGAATAGAAGACCCAGAAATAAACCCAAACACCTATGAATACTTGATTTTTGACCAAGAACCCAAAAGCATACAATGGAAAAAAGACAGCATCTTCAACAAATGGTGCTGGTCCACCTGGATGTCTACATGCAGAAAAATGAAAATAGATCCATATTAATCACCCTACACAAAACTAAAGTCCAGGTGGATCAAAGTCTTCAACATAAAACCAGATAATCTAAATTGGTTAGAAGAAAAGTGGGGAAGAGCCTAGAACTCATTGGCACAGGAGACAACTTCCTGAACAGAACACCAACAGCACAGGCTCTAAGAGCAAGAATCAATAAATGGGACCTCATGAAACTGAAAAGCTCCTGTAAAGCAAAAGATACTTTTATCAGAACAAAACAACAGACTACAGACTGGGAAAGTATCTTCACCAAGTATCTGACAGAGGGCTGATATCCAGAATATATAAAGAACTAAAGAAGTTAAAAAGCAGTAAATCAAGTAATCCAATTAAAACTTGGGCTATGGAACTAAACAGAAAATTCTCTGTAGAGGAATATAGAATGGCAGAGAAACAGTTAAAGAGATACTCAACATCCTTAGCTATCAGGGAGATGCAAATCAAAATGACCCTGAGATTTCACCTTACACCCATCAGAATGGCTAAGCTGAATAACTCCAATGACCACACATGCTAAAGAGGTTGTGGAGAAAGGGGAATCCTCTTCCATTGCTTGTGGGAATTTAAACTGGTACAACCACTTTGGAAGTCAATCTGGCATTTTCTCAGACAATTAGGAACAGTGCTTCCTCAAGATACAGCTATTCCACTCCTAGGCATATACCCAAAATTTGCGCAAGTACACAGCAAGTACATTTGCTCAACCATGTTTGTAGTAGCTTTATTTGTAATAGCTAGAACCTGGAAACAACCCAGATGTCCATCAACGGAGGAATGGATACAGAAATTGTGGTATTTTTACACAATGGTATACTACCTAGCAATCAAAAACAAGGAAATCATGAAATTTGCATGCAAATGGTGGGATCTAGAAAAGATAATTCTGAGTGAGGTATCCCAGGAGAAAGACACACATAGTATATACTCACTTATATAGACCTATAAGATATGATTAAGATAATGAAATCTATACACCTAAAGAAGATAAACAAGAAACAGGCCCCAGGTTTAGATGATCAATCCTCACTTAAAAAGACAAATGGGATGTGAATTGGACGTAGGAGAAAACAAGTAACAGGACAGGAGCCTACTGCAGAGGGCCTCTGAATGACTCTACCTAGCAGTGTATCAAAGCAGATACTAAGACTCATAACCAAACTTTCGGCAGAGTGCAGGGAATTATATGAAAGCAGGGGGCGTCAGTATGACGTGGAAAGGATAGGAGCTCCACAAAGACTAAGTATATATGTGTACAGGGGTCTTTTCTGAGACTGATACTCCACCAAGGACCATGTATGGATATAACCTAGAACCTCTGCTTGGCTGTAGCCCGTGGTAGCTCAGTAACCAATTGGCTTTTCCTAGTAAGGGGAACAGAGACTATTTCTGACAGGAATTCAATGGCAGGCTCTTTGACCTCCTAACCCTCCAAGGGAGGAGCAGTCCTGCTAGGCCACAGAGGAGGACTTTGCAGCCAGTCTTAATGATAAGTGATAAAACAGGGTCAGATGAAAGGGGAGAAGGTCCTCCTCAATCAGTGGACTTGGAAAGGGGCAGAGAGGAGATGAGAAGAGAGAGAGAGGGTGGGATTGGGAGGGAATGAGGGAGCGAGATACAGCTGCCATATAGAGTTAATAAAATGTAAGTAATAATATAAATTAAAAAATAAAATAATATGTAATTAATAGCTGTTACTGAATATAAGAAAACAAAAACAATACAAAACAAAAATAGTACACCTTTTAATTTTCACTCAAAGCTATTTAATATTCATACCCAAGTTTAGTAATATTCTTATGTATAAATACAAAACTCTAAATCTAAAAATATCCTCAACTCTTAAGTACTTTCTCGACTATTTCTAATAATTTTAAAGTAGCATATAAAGTCATTTTGTTCATTGTAACAGTTCTAGAACTATTTCAGAAAATAATGCTACAGTACATTGGAAAAGAAAAACAGAAGTTGATAATTTCAATTCAGTATTTTCCATTTAACAAGCATTGGAAATGCAAATATAGAAGATAATATAGAACTAATACCTAGACATGATCTCAGGTAAATATACAAACAAACAAACAAACAAAACAATGACTTAAGTGTTAATCAGCTAAGAATGTGATGCATGATAAGTACATTTCTTGGTAAATTCCCTAATTTGCTATTTTCTGTCCTGAAGAATCACCACAAGATAATTAGTACTCTAAAGCTATATTTAACACTTTTGTCTGAAACAATTCAAACTGAAAAAGAATTAAAATTTCTTCTTAAAAATGTTCCATCTACTTACAAAATAGTATGCACATATTTTCTCAGGTTTTATGATTCTGGGTAAAACATACCTGTATGTACTGCATAGCAATGTATATAATTAGGCTAATTATCTGGCTCTATTTAATTTTGTACTGTCTTAGCATCATTTGCAGCTGTTTGAAAATGTTCTACAAATATAAAAGAAAGCTTGGATACTATTTTCATAATTTTTGTTGTTCTTCTACACTTCATATATTATATGCAACCACTTATCTCTAAGGTATTTTTCCATCCCTAAAGCAAAAGAATGAGTCCGTATTAAAATGAAAAGAAATAATTTTAAAATGAATACATTTAACATTTTACTTTGACAAGTAAATACAAGTTCCAGCAAGCATGTGCAACATAGGGTGACCTTGTGTCAAATGTTAAATAATTCCTGTTCAGTGACTGGTGGGATCATTATATTGCATATTAACGATTTTTAAAACTACTTAAAGTTAGACATATTTTTGTGAAATATCAAACATTACCAGCATGCACCTCCAAATGAGAACAATAGAAAATCTTCATTTCAAATAATAGCTTATCTTTGAAATCTCAATGTCTACAATAACTCTTTCACTTTTGCTTGGCTAAATCCCAAGTCTGGAACATTCAACTCTAGTTGATCTACATAGTGTTATTGATTTTACCACCTGATGACCTTATTTTACTAATATTACAGAAACAACGCAAAGGAGATATTGAGTTTCTCCTTACCAGGCTATACCTGTCTATGATGTCATTTCTCAGGACATACCGTGCTTGGTCTTCCTTCACCAAGTGCTGTCACATGCCCAATCATTCTCAACAATTGGCCCTTACCTCCTCTACTTTTTATTTCTGATTTGAATCTCTTGCCAGGCCCCTCCCTCTCATATCAGCTTCTTGGGAAGATGAAGCATAAGCATGGATGAAGGCATTCGTGAACTATAGACCAGCCTAGGAAATTTAATGAAACTCTTTTTTTCTTTTCTTTTTTTATTGTTTGTTATTATTAGTTACATTTTATTAACTCTGTATCCCAGCTGTACCCCATTCCCTTATTCCCTCCCAATCCCACCCTCCCTCCCTCAGCTTCTCCCTGCCCCTTTCCAAGTCCTTTCTTAAAGGAAAAAGGAAGAAATGTTTGGGGGAGGGAGAGGACTATGATTAGGATGTAATGTGAATAAATAACCTTATTTAAAAAATAAAAATATGAGAAAAAGTGAAATGTCTGGGATATAGCTTACTGTTAAGAAATATTTGCCAACATGTCTGAAATCCTAGTTTCTAATTTTAGGACCCTAGGCAACAAAATTAAATGATTATTCTGACTTAAAGAGTATTCCTATTAACACATAAGCATGCTATTTCACTTAGCTAAAACAAACAGACACAAAAAAAAAAAAAACCGAAAAATCGTTGAAAACCTCTATCGGGTAGTTTACCTTCTATCAATGAGGCTATTTGTTCTCTGTCTCCTTTACTAGTTCCCTCTCAGTCTCAGAACTCTAAATACTAAAGTACTCCAGTGGCCTGTCCTCAGACTTCCCACTTACATTCCTAAACACTCCCTTGGTGGTTTCATCCAGTTTTCATGGTGTAAACCAGCCTTTAAGATGAGAATTTTCAACTTTGTATCTTTAGTGCAGACTTCCCTCCTAATCCCTGGACTCCAATTCCGGTGGCCTATTCAACATCTTCCTATAGAGCTTTCCTGTGCACCTCAAATTCAACATTTCCAAGATGGTGGTGACCTACTAACTCCAAAATTCTTTGATATCATCACTTCCCCCAGATCTTAGATTAAAACTTTTTTGATTATAGACAATGAAAAAAGAAAATACAAAAGATTAACTAATACAGCTATATAATATATGAGTGGAGCTTGTGTTGTACTGTAGGTCTGGACATCCGAACATTAAGAGTAAAGCAATTTCTGAGCTAGTGTTGTATTTTAGCCATGCTGTGCTTTCACTAGCTTCAGAAAGGCCTGGTTTCAGTTTCAAGAGAGGGGTGAATGAGGAAGGGATAAAGAGGAGGAAAAGGGATTGACAGACAAAGAAGTAAAGCAAGGAAGGAAAGTAATAAGGGAAAGAGTTAATAAAAGGAGGGAAGAAACAAAGGGAAGAAAAACTAAACCAAACCACGTTCTTACTACATTGTTTTCTTTAGCAATGGACAAAGGACAATTCAGTGATGTTTTTCTATAGGAATTTTCCCCCAGAAGTAGTAACAAAATGTCTTAGACCACTACATTATCTAAAGTTGTAATAACCAGATGAATGGATTTATTTGCTAACCCCAATAAGAATTGTAACAATCTAGGAGATAGTACTTAAACAATACTTCCCTTTTCCCATTCAACTCTGCCTAAAACTAACTTTCTCATCATTTATTTCATGGCAAGAAGTAAACAACCTTTATTCTTTAGAAAGTTTCTTTCATTTGAAATTGCAAAAATCCCAACTAATATAATAATCCAGTGCAATCTGTGATAAGTGCCTCTATTTCCGTGGTTTTTGTATGGTTCTGCAGTACAAGAATGTGACGAACAATAGGTAGTACACCTTGGTTTAGTTCCACAGGCCTAATATAAGGTAAATATCTTGATTCCTAATTAAGATTTTGTTATAAGACATTAGGTATAAAGTTAACTGCGATACCAACAATTATGTTTTCTTGCTGTTTTTCACATCTTTGCTTATCAAAATCCCATTACTTAACCAGATTCATAAATTTCTGGTAATAATTATCACTAAACTTTAGCCTGTAAAATATAAAAATAAATGTTTACATTTTATATAAATATAAAATATCAAAACAAAAGTAAATTGACATATTTTATAATATGATAAAAAAGGGAATCAGACAGTTTTAAATATTCAGATGGGAAACCAAGAAATAAAATTAGCTTTTTTAGTGCCATGTTTTTCTAGAGCTAATGGCTGAACCCAGGGCCTGGCACTAGCTAAGCAAGCACTCTACAACTGAGCTAAATCCTCAACTCCCAAAATTAGATTAATGTAGATTCTAGAAGTACTTCTTTCCTTGCTAAGAGAAAAGTCTTCCCATATGGTTTGCCTCTTAAAAACCAAGGAAATATTATATATTTTATATATATATAAAACTTCCTGAGAAATTATATATATGTACAAATCACATGTATGCATGTATATAAACCTATTGTATATATTAATTTTCTTGAGAAATGTGATATATATAAATATATGTGTATATTTTTAGCATGTTTCTCAGGAAAAATATGTTATATACCTATATGTATTTTACATATTCAATATATATATTAATTTTATATTATATATCACATTTCTTAGGAAAATTTATTTCATCTCCAGGTAATTTTTCATTTCTTTCTCCAGGTTCTAATAAAAGAATAAATTTTTTCCAAGTAGGAATTTTTCACAAAACCCTATGGTGCAGCCAAAATTTAGTAGTACATAGAAAAGTTAAGTTAGTTAAAATATACAAATTATTTATGATATTAAATTAATCCTTTTTTACAGTGTCTATACAGTTATCTAAATGACATTAAATAGTTTATATGGCATCTACCATTTCCTCAATTAATATATTTCCTGAATTAACATGAATTACTTTTAGAATCAAAACTTTTTGAAGGAAGAAAATACATTCTTCACTGACTTCCAAGAAATATATGTTAGTCCTGTGACAGCCTGGTACTACTTGTATACAAAAAAATCAAATGGAACATTTTCTCCGGAGATTCCAATATACAGCAGATAATATTTTCCAAAGTAATTAGCTGCAATATATACTTAGAAATGAAATAAATATGGCTTTAAAAATACCAGCAAACTTACGTTTGCTTTTCTTTGTTTTCCCATATTTGTTTCATCTCTCTTTGGAAATATTTTCAGAATACATTTGTTTTCTTCTTCTCTTCTCAGGAAGAGAATTATTAATGTCATCTATATAAAGGTCAGCATTTAAAAAGAATTTCCATTGTTTTAAAATATTCAGTAATTATAAATATGGGTAAAGATTATTAAACAATATCAATGATACTTGAATATTAAATTTAAATATAACATTAACATGATGCATAAAAAGTTTTATATGTTTACTGGGTGGTAGTGGCACATGCCTTTAATACCAGAACTCAGTAGGCAGAGGCAGGCGGATCTCTGTGAGTTTGAAGCCAGCCTGGTTTATAGATGATTTCCAGGGTTGCAGCAGTTTTTCCTCCTGGCCTTAAGCTCCTAGAAAAAATGACTCATGAGACTCAAAATATATATTTACAAATACATAGGACATACAACTAGACTCTTTTCTGAATATCTCATAATTTAAAGTCACCCATTTTTCTAATCTACATTTTGCTACATGGGTTGTTACCTGTGCTCAGGTACCATGCATCCATCCTCCTCACATCTTGCTGGATAAATATCCTGCTCCTGGCTCTATCCCAGAATCCTTTCTGCCTGCCATACATCTCACCTTCTATTTTAACTATCTTATAGGACACTGGTTTTTTAATTGACAGTATATGCATCCATGCAATGCACAAGATATTTTCTAAACTGCAACCAGGGCTACACAGAGAAACCTGGTCTTGAAAAACCAAACCACACCAAACAAACAAAACAATATACTAAAGTTTCATATTTTACAGTACTTTGAATTTTGCAGTTTCATAATAGGGCTGTATAACCAGTGAAGTAAAATCAAATAAAATAATACAGACAAAACTCTGATAATTGAAATATTTTTGGACCTATACATTTTGGATGAGAAATTTCCAACCTTACCTCAGTACTTATTTTCCTAATTGAGGGTAACTTTAAAATTGAGACATGATAATAAAGAACACAGGAGAAAAACAAAGTCAAGGATAAACTCTAAGTGCTTCACAAACAAAAGCTTGGCTAAAAGAGAAATATTTCAAGAAGATGATGCAGCCATCCTTGATGAGACCTGAGACCTGATAGGCTAGCGTCACATAGAAGGGGAGGAGGACCTTCCCAATCAGGGGACTAGGAAAGGGCATAGGGAGAGAAGAAGGAGGGTGGGTGAGACTGGGAGGAGACTAAAGAGGGGGCTGCATAGAGGATACAAAGTGAATACATTGTAATAAATAAATACATATATAAAAATAAAAAAAATATTGTCCAACTGAAATGATACAGTGAACTTACTGACTGTGGTTAGAAGTCAAACTTTAACCATAGAAATGATCCTAGAAGTACAATTTTAGAACTCATACAATCTTAGAACTCAAGCTTTAAAATAACAAAAATACTCTTTAAAAATTATAGTCCAATAGCCAGGCAGTGTTGGTACATGCCTTTAATTCCAGCATTTGAGAGGCAAATGCAGGTGAATCTCTGAGTTTAAGGCCCAACTGGTCTACAGTGGGAGTCCAGGAGAGCCAGGGCTGCACACAGAGAAACCTTTGCTCAAAAAAATAAAAAAAGCAAAAGACCAAAGATGAAAAACTAGTTTTGGTCTGGTGAGATGGCTTGGTGGTTAAAATCCCTGTTGTTCTAGGCATTGGGGCATGAGTTTGTTTGTTTGTTTTGACTTTGTTTTAGTTATTTCAAGACAGGGTTTTTCTGTGTACCCTCTGCTGTCATGGAATTACTTTGTAGACCAGCCTGGACTTGAACTCACAGAGACCTGCCTGCCTCTGCTTTCTATAGTGCTAGGATTACAGACATGTGTCACCATGCCCAGCTGAGGTCCAGAGTTTGAATTCCCACTCACATAAAAGCCAAGTGTGATGTGTGTCTTTAACCACAGCACATAGGGGTAGAGATAGGCAGATCCCTAGCGTTCCTTGGCTGTTTAGTCTCCGTGAAAAGATGAGTAACAGATTCAGAGACTTCCTGTTTCAAAAAAAAAAAAAAACCAATAAATTGCTGGGGCTGGAGGGATTTCTCAGCAATTAAGAACATTGGTGTCTCTTCCAGAGGACCTGGTTCAATTCCCAGCACCCACATGGTGCCTCACAAGCATCTATACCTATATTCCCAAAGGATACAATGACCTCTTCAGCCTTTCAAGGACACAAAGAAAGCATGTGGTGCATATGTGCATTCATACAGGAAAAATACCCCCCTACACAAATGCACTCACACATATGCATACAGACATACGATGTTGAGGAAGGTATTCCAGTTTCAACCTGTGCCTGTCATATGTACCCACACACTTCTGCAAACAGGTGCAAAACTGAATAATGCACATACAAATAAAAAACAAAAAAAATGACTCATGTAAATATGGACATAACTTAGAAATAATTTAAAACAATTTCATAGTGTTTTTTATTTTATTTTTAAATTTTTTATTAATTATACATTATTCACTTTTTATCCCCACTCTAGCTCCCTCCCTCATCCCCTCCCAATCCCTCCCTTTCTCCCCCTTCTCCATGCATGCCCCTCCCCAAGCCCACTGGTAGGGGAGGTCTTCTTTTCCTTCCTTCTGATCCTAGTCAATTAGGTATCATCAGGAGTGGCTGCATTGTCTTCCTCTGTGTCCTGGTAAGGCTGCTGCCCCCTGAAGGAGAGGTGATCCAAGAGCAGGCAAATCAGATCATGTCAGAGATAGTTTCTGTTCCCATTACTATGGAACCCATAGTAATGCCATGGGCTACATCTGTGCAGGGGTCTTAGTTTATCTCCATGCATGATCCTTGGTTGGAGTATCAGTCTCAGGAAAGACCCCTGTGCTCAGAATTTTTGGTTCTGTTGCTCTCCTTGTGGAGTTCCTGTCCTCTCCAGATATTACTATTTCCCACTTCTTTTAGAAGATTCCCTGCACTCTGCCCAAATATTGGCCATAAGTCTCAACATCTGCATTGACAGTCTGCAGGGCAAAGCCTTTCAGAAGCCCTCTCTGGCAGGCTCCTGACCTGTTCCCTATTTTCTCCTTCTTCTGGTGTCCATTCTCTTTCGCTTTCTGGATGGGGATGGAGCATTTTAGCTAGAGTCTTCCCTCTTGATTAGTTTCTTTAGGTGTACAGATTTTAGTAGGTCTATCCTATATTATACGTATATATAAGTGAGTATATACTGTATGTGTTTTTCTGCTTCTGGGATAGCTCACTCAGGACGATCTTTTCCAGATCCCACCATTTACCTGAAAATTTTATGGCTTCCTTGTTTTTTATTGCTGAGTAATATTCCATTTTGTAGATGTACCACAATTTCTGTATCCATTCCTCATTTGAGGGGCACCTGGTTGTTTCCAGCTTCTGGCTATTACAAATAAAGCTGCCACAAACATAATTGAGTTGTCTCCTGTGCCAATGAGTTCAATGCTCTTCCCCAATTTTTCTTCTAACCAATTTAATGTGTCTGGTTTTATGTTGAGGTCTTTGATACACTTGGAATTTAATTTTGTGCAGGGTGATAAGTAAGGATCTATTTGCATTTTTCTACATGTAGACATCCAGTTAGACCGGCACCATTTGTTTTGATGGGAATAGCTCGAATCTGTAGATTGCTTTTGTTAAGATGGCCACATTTACTATGTTACTCCTGTCATGGTGCTTTTTATAGGGGATTTTTAGTACTAAGTATAGCAGTGCATAAAAATTCAGTACTTCAAATCATGTTTGGTAAACTTTTTTTTTCTACCATAAATAGAAACCTTTCAGTATCTAGAATGAATCTGTGCTAGTTATACTTCCAGTATCAATTAAGCATAAATAATGAAAAGATTAGAAAACAAATTCTTTGTCACAATGAAATAGAGAAAAATCTCTCTGGGAAAACTTCATGACATCAAGAAATCCTGTAACGAACCAATTATTACTAAGCATTTTAAAA
Organism: Rhombomys opimus; assembly: GCA_010120015.1. NCBI lineage: Eukaryota > Metazoa > Chordata > Mammalia > Rodentia > Muridae > Rhombomys > Rhombomys opimus. Next base: position 340,201 of record REGO01000787.1, on the reverse strand, counting down.
ATAACACTGTTTCCCAAACTGGGTGTGGGTGGCTCATGTCTGTAATTCTAGCAGGAAGGAAGGTAAGACAAATGATCTACAGATTAAGCCTGAACTAGATTTCATACCAAGTTATATGTCAGATAGAACTGCACTGTAAGATCTTGTCTCAAAAACAAGGAAGCAATACATGAAATAAAGAAATCAACAAAAGAGACTATATAAAGAGTTCATACAACTATTAAACACAACATTTAAACTACAGGTGTTTTCCTATCACAATTTAGTTTTAGTGTACACATACACACCACTCCACACCCACAGGCACACATGATTGAAGGGACATACATCTTTCATATGCTCTCCTCTGCAGAGAAAGAAAGAGTTCTTAAGAGATAGCTTTTGAGAATGAGAAGCTGATGCACAGAAACACTTGTGTGCACTATCACTTAGTTTGTGAATAGAAAGAATTGGAAAACATTTCCCATCTGTTTTTTTTTTTTCTTCTAAAATTGCATTTGGCTCTCACAGGTCTTAAAATAGTTATTTTGTTTCTGCTTATCATAATGGATAGATTTTTTTCAATTTATTTATTTATTTATTTATTTATTTATTACATTTTATTCACTTTGTATCTCCACTGTCATTCCCTTCCTCCCGTCCCAATCCCTCCCTTCCTCCCCCCCTCACATTCATGTCCCTCCCCAAGTCGACTGATAGGGGAAGTCTCATTTTCCTTTCTTCTCATCCTAGTCAATTAGGTCTCATCAGGAGTGGCTGCATTGCCTTATTCTGTGGCCTGGTAATGCTGCTCCCCCCTCAGGGGGAGGTGATCAAAGAACAGGTCAATCAGTTCATGTCAGAGACAGTCCCTGTTCCTATTACAATGGACCCCACTTGGATACTGAACTGCCATGAGCTACATCTGTGCAGGGGTCTTAGGTTATCTCCATGCATGGTCCTTGGTTGTAGTATGAGTCTCAAGAAAAACCCCTGTGCTCAGATTTTTTTTTTTTTGGTTCTGTTGCTCTCCTTTTGGAGTTCCTGTCCTCTCCAGATCTTACGGTTTCCCACTTCTTTCATAAGATTCCCTGCACTCTGCCCAAATGTTGGCCATAAGTCTCAGCATCTGCATTGATAATCTGCAGGGGAGAGCCTTTCAGATGCCCTCTGTGTCAAGCTCCTGACTTGTTCCCTCTTTTCTCCTTCTTCTGATGTCCATCCTCTTTATCTTTCTGGATAGGGATTTAGCATTTTAGTCAGAGTCTTCCCTCTTGATTAGTTTCTTTAGGTGTACAGATTTTAGTAGGTTTATCCTTTATTATATGTCTATATGAGTGAGTATATACCATGTGTGTTTTTCTGCTTCTGGGATACCTCACTCAGGATGATCTTTTCCATATCCCACCATTTACCTGAAAATTTTATGATTTCCTTATTTTTTATTACTGAGTAATATTCCATTGTATACCACAATTTCTGTATCCATTCCTCCACTGAGGGGCATCTGGGCTGTTTCCAGCTTCTGGCTATTACAAACAAAGCTGTTACAAACATTGTTGAGCAAATGTCCTTATTGTGTACTTGAGCCTCTTTTGGGTATATGCCTAGGAACAGTATAGCTGGATTCCGAGGGAGCACTATTTCTAGTTCTCTGAGGAAGCAACAGATTGATTTCCAGAGTGGTTGTATAAGCATACATTCGCACCAGCAGTGGAGGAGGGTATCCCTTTCTCCACAACCTTTCCAGTTGTGTTTGTCACTTGAGATTTTGATCTTAACCATTCTGATGGGTGTAAGGTGAAATCTCAGGGTCATTTTGATTTACATTTCCCTTACTATTAAGGAAGTTGAACATTTCTTTAAGTGTTTCTCTGCCATTCAATATTCCTCTATTGAGAATTCTCTGTTTAGTTCTGTACTCCATTTTTTAATTGTATTACTTTTTTGTTGCTGTTTAACTTCTTTAGTTCTTTATATATACTAGATATTAGTCCTTTGTCAGATATAGGTTTGGTGAAGATCCTTTCCCAATCTGTAGGCTGTCATTTGTTCTGACGACAGTGTCCTTTGTTTTCAAAGCTTTTCAGTTTCATGAATCCCCATTTATTGATTGTTGATCTTAGAGCCTGTACTGTTGGTATTCTGTTCAGGAAGTTGTCTACTGTGCCAATGCATTCAAGGCTGTTCCCCACTTTTTCTTTTAAGCAGTTTAGTGTCTTTGGTTTTATGTTGAGGTCTTTGTTCTACTTGGACTTTAGTTTAGTACAGGGTGATAAGTATAAGTATGGATCTATTTGCATTTTTCTACATGTAGACATCCAGTTAGACCAGCACCATTTGTTGGAGATGCTGTCTCTTTTCCATTGAATAGTCTTGGCATCTTTGTAAAAAAACCAGGTGTCCATAAGTGTGTGAATTTATTTCAGGTCTTCTATTTGATTCCATTGATCCACCAGTCTTTTTCTATGCCAGTAATATGCAGTTTTTAGTATTGTTGCTCTATAGTACAGCTTGAGATCAGGGATGGAGATACCTCCTGAAGGTCTTTTACTGTAGAGAATTGTTTTAGCAATTCTTGGTTTCTTGTTGTTCCATATGAAGGTGAGAATTTTTCTTTCAAGCTCTGTAAAGAATTGTGTTGTTAATTTGATGGGAATTGCATTGAATCTGTAGATTGCTTTTGATAAGATGGCCATTTTTACTGTATTAATCCTGCCAAGCCATGAGCATGTGACATCTTTCCATCTTCTGATATCTTCTTCTAATATTTTCTCCAGAGACTGGAAAATTTTCCATAAAAGACTTTGACTTGTTTCGTTAGAGTTACACCAAGGTACTTTATGCCATTTGTGGCTGTTGTGAAGGGTATTGTTTCCCTAATTTCTTTCTCAGGCCTTTGCTCTTTTTTATACAAGTGTTCTACTGATTTTTTTGAGATAATTATATATCCAGCCACTTTGCTGTAAGTATTAATCATCTGTAGGTGTTCCCTAGTAGAATTTTTCGGGTCACAGAGGTATACTATCATATCATCTGTAAATAGTGATAATTTGACTTCTTCCTTTCCAATTTGTATCCCCTTGATCTCCTTTAATTTTCTTATTGCTCTAGCAAGGACTTCCAGAACTATGTTGAAGAAATATGGACAGAGTGGGCAGTCCTGCCTTGTCCCTGATTTCAGTGGGATTGATTTAAGTTTCTCTCCATTGAGTTTGATATTGGCTATAGGCTTCCTGTATATTGCCTTTGGTATGTTCAGGTATGTGCCTTGTATCCCTTACCTCTCCAATACCTTAAACATGAATGGGTGTTTGAATTTTTCAACTGCTTTTTCAGTATCTAAGGAGGTGATCGTGTGGTTTTTCTCCTTCATGTGGTAGATCACATTGATGGATTTCCATATATTGAACCACCCCTGCATGCCTTGGATGAAGCCTACTTGGTTAGAGTGAATGATATTTGTGTTGTGTTTTTGGATTCGGTTTGCAAGTATTTTGTTGAGTATTTTTGCATCAATGTTCAATAAGGAGACTGGCCTGAAATTCTTTTTCTTTGTTGGGTCTTCATGAGGTTAGGTACCAAGGTGACTATGGCTTCATAGAATGAGTTTGGTAATTTTCCTTCTGTTTCTATTTTGTGGAATAGTTTGAAGACAACTGGAGTTACTTCTTCTTTGAAGGTCTGGTAGAATTCTGCACTGAAACCATGTGGCCCTGGGCTTTTTTTGCATGGGAGACTTTTGATGACAGCTTCTATTTCCTTAGGGGATATAGGACTATTTAATTGATTTATCTGTTCTTGATTTAGCTTTGTGGAATCGGTCAAGTAAATTGTCAATTTCATTTAGATTTTTAAATTTTGTGGCATATAGGCTTTTGAAATAAGACCTAATTATTCTTCAGATTTCTTCAGTGTTTGTGGTTATGTCTCCCTTTTCCTTTCTGATTTTGTTGATTTGGATAGTGTCTCTAAGCCTTTTTGTTAGTTTTCCTAAGGGTTTGTCTATCTTGTTGATTTTCTCAAAGAACCAGCTCTTGGTTTCATTGATTCTTTGAATTGTTTTATTTGTTTCTAATTGATTGATTTCAGCCCTGAGTTTGATTATTTCAAGCTGACTACTCCTCTCTGTTGTGTCTGCTTCTTTATTTTCTAGGGCTTTTAAGTGAGCCATTAAGTTGAATGAATGAGATGTTTCAAATTTCTTTTTGAAGGCACTTAGTGCTATGAACTTTCCTCTTAGCACTGCTTTCATTGTATCTCATAAGTTTGGGTATGTTGTACCTTCATTTTCATTGAATCCTAGGAAGTCTTTAATTTCTTTATTTCTTCTCTGACCCAGCTGTCATTTAGTAGCATGTTATTCAGTTTCCATATGTGTAGGCCTTTTGCAATTTTTGTCATTGAAGACCAGCTTTAGTCCATGGTGAGCAGATAGGATACAAGGGATTATTTCAATCTTCTTGTATCTGTTGAGTCTTGCTTTGTGACCAACTATATGGTCTATTTTGGAGAAGGTTCCATGATGTGCTGAGAAGAAGTTAATTTTTTTTTTGTTTGGATCAAAGGCTTTGTAGATGTCCATGAGGTCCATTTGATTCATGATCTCTGTCAGAGTTATTGTTTCTTTGTTTAATTTCTGCTTGCTTCTTGGGTCCATTTGCTAGGAAAGCCGTTTTCCAGCCCTTTATTCTCAGGTAATGTCTATCTTTGTGACTTAGGTGTGTTTCTTGTATAAACCATATTTCTGGGTCTTGTTTATGCATTAATTCTGTTAGTCTGTGTCTTTTTATTGGAGAATAGAGTCCATTGATGTTGAGGGAAATTAATGACCAGTGGCTGTTAGATCCTTTGATATTGATGTTGGTTATGGTAGTGTGTTTGTGTGTTTGACTACTTTTTGTTTTGCTGTAGTGAGGTTATTTATTTCCTGTGTTTTCTTGAAAGTAGTTAGTTTTCTTGGGATGTATTTTTCCTTCTAGTATCTTCTGTAACGCTTGATTTGTGTATAGGTATTGTTGAAATTTGTTTTTGTCGTTGAATATCTTGTTTTCTCCTTCTATGAGGACTGAGAGTTTTGCTGGGTACAGTAGCCTAGGCTGACAACTGTGTTCTCTTAGGGTCTGCATGATATCCATCCAGGTCCTTCTTGCTTTCATAGCCTCTGTTGAGAAGTCAGGTGTGATTCTGATGGGATTACCATAATGTATGTTACTTGGCCTTTTTCCCTTGTAGCTTTTAGTATTTTTTCTTTGTTCTGTATACTTACTGTTTTAATTATTATGTGAAGGGAGGATTTTCTTTTCTCGTCTAATTTATTGGGTTTTCTGTAGACCTCTTGTATTCTTATAGGCCTCTCCTTTAAGTTGGGGAAATTTTCTTCAATGATTTTGTTGAAAATATTTTCTGGGCATTGGAGGAGGGAATCTTCTTTTTCCTCAATTACTATTATTCTTAAGTTTTGTCTTTTTATATTGTCTTGGATTTCGTGGATGTTTAGTGTCAGGAATTTTTTGGAATTATTATTTTCTTTGATGGATCCATTGATTTCTTCTGTTGTATCTTCCACAACTGAGAGTCTTTCTTCCATCTCTTCTAGTCTGTTGGTTATGCTTACCTCTGTAGTTCCTGTTTTCTTTCCTAGGTTCTCCCTTTCCATGATTTCCTCCATTTGTGTTTTCTTTAATTTTCCCGATTCTATCTTCAGATCTTGAACCGTTTTGATTTACTTCACCTGTCTGATTGTATTTTCCTGCAATTCCTTCAGCTGTTTGTTTGAACATTCCTCTTTTTCTTTTATTTATTTCAGTGATTTAATCATTTCCTCTCTGAAATTCAGAAACTGTTTCTCTGCATCTTCCTGTATTTCTTTACAGATGGCCATAATAATGTTTGAGTTTGCCTTCCTCTAAGTCTTTACGCATTTTATTTGCTTCCTCCATTAACCTCTTCATAAGCATAAATGTAAGGTCATTTTCTTGAATTTTACTTATGTTAGGGTGTCCAGGGCTACTTGCCCCTGGATAACTGGGTTCTGGGGATTCAATATTGCTTTGTCTTTTGTTGGTTGTGTTTTTTCACTGGCCTCTACCCAGCTCTCTGTCTCAAGTGTTGTCTGTTACTTTCTAGTGCCTGCAGGGTCCTGGGGTGTGTAGAATCCACTTCACGGGGTTCTGTAGTTCTCTGCTTTTTGGGTATGGTCAACTGAATGGTGTTACTTCTCAGGAATTGTCACAGTTCACTTCAGTCGTATGAACCTGTGTGGTAACTGTGGTGTTTAGGAAGGCTCTCCTCTTATCCGGAGAGGTCCTGGTGATGGCTGCCCTGCTGCTGGGTTTCTTGCTCTGAATTTAGTGAGCAGCAGCTGTTGCTCTTAATGTGTACTTGTTGGGTGCACCCCTCTTGAAAAATAAGGAACTCCCACAGTTTTGTCAGTTTAGCTAGGGATAACTGGTTGAACCATGGAGCAGTATCTGAGGGCTGCTATAATGGTACTCCTGCTTTTGTAAGTCTAAGGATGCAGCTGTGTGATGCACCCAGTGCCCTAGTGGTACTCAACAATGGCAGGTGAGCAGGGCTGTCATGCCTGCAGTAGAAGGCTAGAGCCTAGAGTCTGCATGAATCCAAAAGTCTTCTGGAGCTGGGTGTCTTGAACATTGGACCTGATGACCCCCCCCCCGTGCTGTTTCTTCCTGACAGGGACACCCAGACTTTGCTTTGGGGACTGCCATTCTATCTGGAATGGTGAGTAGAATCAGCAGGCACAGAGGTGCATGGCTCTGCCTTTCTGGTGATAGGGTGCCTGGGCATCTGCTGAAACTGGGTAATTTTTCCCTAGACCTTTTCGGGGTAGTGGTATCAGCTGAGTGCTCTGAGATCAGACCTGCTGTTCCCCTCCCTATGGGTTTGCACCCAACAGAGACACTCAGTCTCTGATGCCCTGGGGCCCACAGTTCTATCTGGGGCAGCGAGTCAGGCACGCAGGCAGGACTCAGTGCAGGCACCTGGGTCCCAGGCTCTGGCTCTGGGCTGGCTCCTGGGTGTCCACAGAACCTCGGGTCTTTTTCAGAGAATGTCTGGGTCACCTAAGGTCGGTCCCAATCGTTTCCTGCACCGTGGGGTTATCTCTTGACTGGAAATCTCAGTCTCTGATGTTGTGGGGCCCACAGTTCAGTCTGGGGCCAGTGATCAGAGCATGCTGGCATGTGGCTCTGGGCTGGCAACCAAACACCTGGTGGAACCGGGATCTGTTCTGAGGTTTAGCTGGGTGAGTTGAAGCTGAATGAATCCCTCACCGTGGGGTATCCTCTCACCTGGGAAACACAATCACTTGTGTTTTAGGGCTGCGAGTTTTGACTGCTGATCCCTGTACCGATCCTGCTGTGCTGATGGTCAGAAAGAGAGTCGTCCCGGTGCCATCTTGCAATCTCCATAGTGGATAATTTTAATCAGAAAAATTGTTTTAAAATCACAATAATTATGTAAAATCCTGAGGTAAGAAAGCATTAAATGACAGTTATGTAGAACACGGATAAACATTTCCTTTTAGTAAAATTAATATGTTTTTAAACAATGGTCTGTTAACATAAATATTTCCAAAAAACCCTCCAAATTTATTCACCATGCTGTGTATCTCACCTCTGTGAAGAAATTACAATAAAAATTAAACCTGGGGGGGGGGCGGAGCCAAGATGGCTACAAGCACTCACCATTTCTGAGCGGTGGAATACCAGAACTTCTGAGTTGGTGAATGGAAGGACCTCTAACCCAGGAAGACAACGGTAGAGATTTCTAGACCGACAGGGAACATCACAGGAGGTGAAAACTTTGGTCTCCGGTCACCCGGGGACTTGTTTAGGGAAGGTGAGAAACGACCCTTGGATCTCGCGGCACTCCCCTCCCCCAGACCTCCCTCCACCACCGCACAGCAGCACAGCTGACTGGTCTTTCTCAGAGCAGACCTAACTGCCTGAGGTATACAGCCGCTGGGGCAGAGCTCCAAGCCCTTTAGCGGCAGGCAAAGATCAGCAGTACGTGTCTCGGAGTCCCAGATCCGCGCGGCGGCTACACCATCCCCCCAGGGCCCGAGTCTGCTGGTCGCCATACTAGCTCCGCAGATTCGCCATCAGTGACAGTACAGCCCGCCCAATCCCACAGTGACAGAGAATACGCCATATATTCACCAAAACCTGGCAGAAACGTCATACAACCCAGATACACCAGGTGCTGGGTCTCCCAAGTTTGGAGAGCACAGTGAAGA
>REGO01000787.1:268925-302904 GCA_010120015.1 Rhombomys opimus | reverse complement strand
TTTTAGCTTTTTATGGTAGCCAACCATGCTTGGGGAGACTGTCCTGCTTCAATGGCTGTAAAGGCCTGAATGATCATGGCTGCATTACACTGTTGTGAGACTCTAATCTTGCATATACACCACAGGCAAACCAAGGAGACCAACACCAGAAGGCCTGCTAACGCTCCCATGCCCGCCCATTCCTTCAGATGATTCATGGCTGCAGCAAACTGATTCAGTTGTGTCACATGTGCACACACATTCATACCACATGTCATAGTGCTCACGTGTTGATCAAAGGACAACTGCTCTCCCTTACCATATGGGTCCCAGCAACTGAATTCAGGTCATTAGGCTTGATTGAAAACAACTTTTGCCTTACCCTTATTTCCTGTCTGCTTAGAAACTTCCAAGCCTCCCAACACCCAGTAGCCACATCTGTCTTTGGAATATTTCGGAGACTCTCTGTGACTGACTATGGCCCAGAATTAATCAAAATAATTGATGTTTGTGCAAGGTTAAACATAAAAGTGAAATAACTAAGAGGAAATGTAAATTTAAAATTATCCTTATGTATTGTCTGAAAGACACTTCTGAGTTTTGCATGACTGTTTAGATGTTACTAGGCCACCTCTAATCCATTGCTAATAACCCCACAAACCCACCGCCCCCCAAAAAAGTGTGGTTTTGCTCTAACATAAGTGAATGGCTTGCCATCTGTGTGTTAGTCATTGAATGCAAGAACGGCAAGTTTGGTCCAAGTAGTTAATTAGGTTTCTTGATTTTTATGCTTGTGTTTCTGTATTGTCTCCTGGAAACAGACCCTTTTCTGTTGTTGGTACCTAGGAGAGGCAAGCTGAGTGCTCTCTGCAAGCCCTTGACTGAGATGGTGCCAGTTTCTCTAGATTCGGCCATTAAGTTGCACCATCTGTTAGCCTTTGTTTGCTGTTTTGTTCTTTTTTAAATTTTTTCTTTTTCTTTTTTTTCTGCAAAAGCAAAACCAAAATAACAATAAAAAATTCCAGATAGAAAATGTCCAGGCACTGAAGTTGATGTCCTCCTGGGATTCTCATTCGCTCCAACACTGGAGAAGCTGTGGCAGGTCTTACATGCTAGAGAAGTCTGATATGGCTGCTGTTTTCTTCAGTGCAGTAATCTTTTCCTCATTGTTAGTGCTCCTGGGTTGCTCTTATTAAACTTTTACTCTTTCAAGTCACATAAGTTTTCTTCTAATGTTAGGACCACCATCTTTAAACGCATACCTCTTCAATATATGCTGTGGTTTCAGGAAGAATATGTGGATTTGCACTCCTCAAAATAAAGCTGTGCACTTACAATGAGATTGACTGGTCCTCCTGTGAAGTGGGATAGCCATTAGCAGGTTTCTGGGCCTTATCTGTTGCAAAGGCAGTTTGGCTCAAGTTCACTGGACCCACCCTGTCACCTTGACCAGTTCCCTTATATTGATCAATGGTTGACACCTGTTCAAAACCCATCCACTTAAGATTTGTGCTTCTAAAGATTATGCTGCTGTTTTTGTTGCTAAAATTCTCCATCTCCAGCTTCCTGCTAGCATTCAGGCCCCCTTCAGAAGTTAGGGACCCTCTGCTGTCCTCCCCCCATCATTCCTAGAGCCCACATTCACCCTTCTCATCGGTAACTTCCCCATCTCCTCCAGATTCTTCCACCATCCCCCAAACTCAGGCTCCTCTGACCCATTGCATCCCACTCTTTCTTCCTTTGACCCTTACCCCCATCCTAAGTTCCTTCACTTCCCCTTCTGGATCTGTATTGTTTCCAATCCCCTTCTCCCTCTGTGAGCATCACTAATGGAGATATGCAATTTTCCCCATCTTCCTCAACTTCCTTCACTGCCCTTGGCTTCCACTTTAATAGTTCATTGGACTCTGGATCTGACACAGGTCTGGGCCTCTGTTTTCCCTTTGTCTCAAGACCAACTTCGTCCCAGGGCAGGAGGCAATGACTGATCTATGTCCCTTTCTCTGTTTCTGATCTGTATAACTGGAGGACCACCTTTTTGGATAAGCCCCAAGTCCTAACCATCCCCCTGTAATCTGTCCTCTGTACTCATTGATCTGCCTGGATGTTTGGCAGCTGTTTCTTCTGACTATCTACTTCAGAGGAAAGGGATTGTATAATTAGCAGAGTCAGGGAAAGCTTTCTGGCCTCAGCCACTGTATGAATACTGAAAAGCTACTCACTTTTGAGGCAACTTTCCCATCCAATCACTGAGACTGGGATCCCAATTATGTATACTGGCTCTCAGGCCCTGGACATTTTTCACTTCTCTGCTATGTCTGTAATTTAGGATGCTGCTTGAAAAATCACAAATTTGTCTATGACCATTAAAGTTCTTAACAGCCCAGAAGAGATTTCTGAGGCATTTCTCAAGGAATTACTGAAATCTTTCCAAATTTACACCCTCGTGACCCAATGGATCAAAAAAAATTGCCAGGGCATTAAATTTTGCTTTTATCTTTTAAGCCCTGGATAGGCACAGAAAAGCTCCAACAGCTAGAGGGTTTTGCAGGGATGAAATAACTCCCAGCTCATCAAAATAGCTCAAAAGATTTTCAATAACCAAGATACTGAAAACCAAAACAAGCTGTCTTCCTGTGAGGACTGGCTTCCTGCTTTGCCCTCTGAACTTAAGCCTGCATTGCAACTGCTGTCTCCTGACCTTCATCTTTTGATGCTTGATGTTGTGTCATGGATTCCTAAGGAGGATCACTCACACATTGACAGTGTCTAAGTTTCCATTGCTCATGCAAACCTTCTCCACAGGAACAGAACAGGACAGGGACATGTCTTAAGTCGCCAGAGCACATTTTGGCCTGGACTGTCTCTGAGTTTTTAGTTGGAAACTGAGACTGAGCACTAGGGTTAGGAGACTTAAACCCTGTCAGCTAAATGAAGCTCTGTGCTGGAGTGGAGTCATGTTCAGAGTTCTCTATGCTCTACATGTATCTGTGTGTTCCCCTAATCCTATACACAACAAAGCAGCAGGTTGTGTGGCCATACCTGGGGTTACCAACATTTCTGTCAGTAATGTCTTACCTATGTTCTATAAGTAAGTCTGGTTTAGCGCATCTTCTGCAGAGGAAACTTGACCTTATGTGGTGGGGTTAGATGTTGCCTAGTTCCCCACTGCCTCATTTTTTGTGCATTGTGATTCATAAAAAATGAACTTATTCTAAAACCCAAACCTACATTTTATTTTATTTTATTTATTTTATTTATTTTATTTAATTTATTATTATTATTATTATTTTGAGTCAAGGTTTCACTATGTAGCCCTGAATGTCCTGGAACTTACTGCTATGAATTGTAATGTAAATTCCTGTGTTTACTGATGGTCTCAGTCAACTACTACTTTGTAGTCAAGGCTTACCTTAAACTCACACATCCACTAGCCTCTGTCTCCCAAGTGCTGTGATTAAAAGCATGTGCCCCCATGCCATGCCTCCCTTACAAAATCTTTATTCATAAAAATTAATTAGTGTTGTAAGAAAAATTCACTCCCACAGGTAAAAGGCTGCTGAGATTTTATTTGGAAATCAACAGGAATACAGATACTGCATTTTATAAAGCTAATGAGCAAAAATGGTATAAAATACAGTCAAATTTCAAAGACATGTGTCTGAGATAATACAAATTACATCATCGTTGAGGCTCTCTTTTTTCTCAACTCACAAGAATAATATTTTGGAAGTGTTGTATTTAATGAAAAGAAAATATTTTGGTGCTTCCACTCTTCCATGTTGTTGCAATTCAATATTTAACCATCTGTAACTTTTCTTTGCAGCAGAGTCTTCTGCTTTTTAAACTCATTGCGTATACTCTTAAGTACACTGCTATCATTCTCTAAATCCTCCAAATCCTAAAGCACAAAAGAATGGTTTAGTTACAAAACAACTTTTCATCACAGGTTCTCAATTTAGTTTTCATAACTGAGAATCTTTTCAAATTCAAATAATATCCATTAACTATTCCATCTTCATAAAAACATTGGAATACACCGAAATTCATCCCACAAAGTGTGTGTGTGTGTGTGTGTGTGTGTGTGTGTGTGTGTGTACAAGGGAATAAAAGACAGTTACACAATTACACATGATATGAATTAATAGTTAAATGAGATGTTAAGGTTAGACAGAGAAAAAATAAAGTGAGGCTTCCAGTCTCCCTAAAGGTCACTTGAGAACATAAAGATCTTGACAGTGATTTGGACAACATAGTAAGACCCAGTCTCAAAAAGCAGGATGGAGCTGGGCAGTTTGTAGAGTGCTTGCACAGTTTGAATGAACCCTCCATTTGATCCTTGGCACAATGTAAACAAAGCAGTGGGATACACTTGTAATCTTAGCCAAAGAGAGTTGAAGGCAGAGAGATTTGGAGTTCTCAGGTATTTATGAAGGCCAAGGCCAGTGTGAGCCACAAGAGACCAAATACTTAAAAAGGGAGAAAGAACATAAATATATAGAATCAGAAACACTAGAAAATTCAAAGTCCAATCAGTACACATGACTTTTAAAAGGTTCTCAAATATCAGTTTATAGTTTGTTTATACTAACAGTCAGTGTGAATAAAGATAATTAAATGATCTGTATTTTGAGATCGTTCCCAAGTTATATAAATCAAAATCTACATTTTGGTACAATTGTTTTTATTACAGGATCGTAGTGTGAAGTCCAATCTACTTTCTACTTTCCCTTGCTTCACTCTCAGGCTCCCCAGACCTGGCATCATTTGCCTGTGCTCCCATATCCATTGAAAAAAATTAAGTTCATTTAAATAACATATTACTTTTTGCCTCGTATTTAAGGTGTACTGCTATGTAAATGTGTGGAGAGACTTTAAAAAAAATCACAAGGCAGCTCACTCCTTTCAATGCAAAAAGAAAACCCATGCAAAGAAATATTCAAATACTTCATAACTGGAATGTAAATAAATCACTTTTTAGCTATAGTGTAGAAAATGGGGCAATTCCAACTAAGTTTGCAAAAGAATAAGGTTTCAAAAATAAGGCAATTAACAACATTCTAGGGAAAGAATGTAGCCAAAGAATGGAAGTTGATTGCCTGTGGGTTTAGATAAACAATTACGTACAGAGATGAGGTTAATGAGTAGATGTAGTAAATTGAAGGGATCTCACAGAACAGGAAGTTACAGATTATATTAGGAGAAAGTAATGTTTTAGATAGCTTACATAGCAGACATGTGGAAGCAATTCTCTGCTTAACATAGTGAGTTGTCCCAGAAGCAAAAAGACACACACGGTATATACTCACTCATATAGACATACAACATAGGACAAACCCACTAAAATCTGTGCATCTAAAGAAACTAAGCAAGAGAGAGGACCCTACCTAAAACGGTCAATCCCCATCCTGAAAGGCAAAGAGGATGGATATCAGAAGAAGAAGAAAACAGGAAACAACCTAGGAACCTTCTACAGAGGGCTTCTGAAAGCCAGAAGAAGAAAACAGGAAACAAACTACGAACCTACCACAGAGGGCCTCTGAAAGCCTCTGCCCTACAGACTATCAAAGCAGATGCTGAGCCTGATGGGCAACTGTTGGGCAGAGTGAATGGAATTTTAGGTAAGAAGTGGGAAATAGTAAGAGCTGGAGAGGACAGGGTCTCCCAAAGAGAGCAACAGAACAAGAAAATTTGAACACAGGGAAATTCCCAGAGACTCATACTCCAACCAAGGACTATTCATGGAGATAACCTAGAACCCCTGCACAGATGTACCCCATGGCAGTTCAGTGTTCAAGTGGGTTACATAGTAATGGGAAGAGGGACTGCCTCTGACATAATCTGACTGGCCTGCTCTTTGATCACCTCCCCCTGAGGGGGGAGCAGCCTTACCAGGCCACAGTAGAAGACAATGCAACCACTTTTGATGTGAACTGATAGACTGAGATCAGAAAGGAGAGGAGAACCTCCCCTATCAGTGGACTTGGGGAGTGGCATACATGCAGAAAGGGGAAGGAGGGTGGGATCGGGAGGGGAGGAGGGAGGGGCTTATGGGGGGGATACAAAATGAACAAAGTGTAATTAATAAAAAAATTTAAAAAAAAAGAAACTCAACTAGTCTTTTGTGCACTTTAGGCCCAGACCCAGAGAACCCAAGCTGTATCTGACCTGAAAGTCTCCTCCTTGGGAACTAGCTTTCATGGAACCAGAAGGTGGCAGAAAAGTTTCAAAAGGAGGGAGGTAACCAGTAGTCCTACTTAGCTACAGTGAATATAAACCACAACAACTCCCAGCATGGCATGATAACTCTAAAGGTGCAGTAGGGCCATGAAAACCTTGGCAATAACAGCTCTCTAATTGGACTTAAGACTTGCTCTTTGATGTTTATAGAAATTAGTATAAAGTTCTTTCAAAGTGTCTTAAAACTATTGTTTGGACCTTGATATGCCTATCAACTTATAGGTAATCCTATGATTCTATAACATTTGTAAAAGAGTTTGTCATTTATTTATGTGGGTGTATCTATGTATGTACACACACGTATGTGGGTGTTCATGGAGGCTAGCAAGAGTGTCCTATGTCTTGCACCTGGACTTGTGAGCCTCTTGATGTGAGTTCTGGGAAGCAAATTCCAATTCTCTGACAGAGCAGCAAGCACTCTTAACTGCAGAGCCATCTCTTCAGTTCCTGCATTTTAACCCTCACCTTTTGTGTTATAGATTCCCTTTTATGATTATATAAAATTACTTTGGTCCCTGTAATTATTTTAAAATCTATTATATTATAAAATGCTTCTATAATACATCTGGAAACAAAAATATTGGACAATATCAACTAAGCACTTCCTTATTTAACAAATACTGGGGACACAAAGACAAATAGTTATGACGAGAATATATTATGCATTTGATGTATAGGCACGTTTCTGATAAAAGGTCTCAGTACTTCCCGTTTTGAACAATCCCTTGCCAAAATTGTGAATGATCTACCAATTCACTTATCACTTCATTCACATCACTTAATTCACAATGGAAAGTATTTAAAATTTTGAAATGTATTAAGTGAATGCATGATGTTAAAAGTTATAACATACCTTTAAGAACTCATCATCTGCCTGCTTAAGTGTTTTCAGGCTGTCAGTCTGAAGCATTCTAGCTTGTTGAAAAGTCTTCTGTTGTTGATTAAAAATACCCTGGAAGAATAAATGCAAAGATGTGTAGTAACAATTAAGTATGAAATTTGTTACTCTTAATGCTGTTCTTGGCTTCACTCATGCTAAATAAAGACTACAACTAAGCTAATCCCATGGACCAAAATTTTAAATTCAAAACATCCCTTTAAATTAATCTTTAAAAGTATTCTTTAAAAGGAATTGTTTTCATAAGAAATGCCATCAATATTTTATTTTGGTATTTTTTACTCACTAAGCAAAAAACACCCTCGAAGTCATGGAGTAGGAATTTTCAAAGCCAGATTCTACATTGCATAGAACAGTAAAAATTCATGATCTTCCTGCTTCAGTATCCCTAGTAGCTGGGATTAGAAGCATACAGCTCATGAGAGTGAGCAGAAATTCTTAATATTCAAGATATACCTTATTACTCCAGTAATGTCTACACTTATGATTTGCCAATAACTCTGTCCTTTCAATTTCTTAACTTATTCTTTACCAATGACTTTGCGCTCTAATCTACTTTATCCACTCATTTAAATGCTTGTACTCTATACTTTGCCATTGTTGATAATGCACATTTCTATAGCCCTGGTAATAGCAAGTATGTATTAGCTCCATGACAAATATGATTTCGAACCTTATTAAGGAAATGCTCACCATTTAATTTCAAAGCTGAGAAAACTGAGTTACAATGGTACAGTGTTTGTTGTTCCAAGTTGAGGTATTACTGAAGTCTGAATCACATCCAAAATATTATGCTTCCATTATCTAAGCTATAAGTATTATATAGAAAATCTACCTGCACATATTAGGAGATAATACTGTAACACTCTCCACTGTAGCTTACTCGTTTTGGTATTATAGCTGAGCAATCCTTCAAGACCAAAAATTCACAAACTCTAACTTCTATTTACTGTTGTCCCTACTCCTGTTATCTTCAGTTTTCTTTTTCCAACCTTAAATTCTGTAACAAATCATTAAAATTTCCTCTTTGCATATAAATCTTACTATATACTGACTCACATTTACTTGGTTAAATCATAAGTTTGGAAACTTCAGCTCTAGCTAATTTCCCTGGTGGCAGCACTTTCACAATCAGATTGCTTTATTTCATGGAATACATCGAAATGATCCAAAAAGAATAGTCAGTCTCTCATCACTGGATGTACCAACCACCTACAATTGTATATGCCATGTCCTATGCTTTCCTTTCCATTTCCAAAGCTGTATTATACTTCTTCTTTATGGAGCTCAATTTTTCACTTACCCCATTGTTTTTGTGTTTTTTTTTTTTTTGGAATTATAATTTTATTTATTTATCTGTTTTTTAAGATTCACCAATTCTTTTTTTTTACTTTTCTTTTTTTTCTTTATTAATTACACTTTATTCACTTTGTGTCCCCCAAGTGGTTCTCTCCTCCTCCCATCCCAATCCCTCCCTTCCTCCACCCTCTGCATGCATGCCCCCCCCCCAAGTCCAGTGATAGGGGAGGCCTTCTTTTCCTTCCTTCTGATCCTACTCAATTAGGTCTCATCAGGAGTGGCTGCATTGTCTTCTTCTGTGGCCTGGTAATGCTGCTTCCCCCTCAGGGGGAGGTAATTAAAGAGCAGGCCAATCAGTTCATGTCAGAGATAGTCCCTGTTCCTTTTACAATGGAACCCACTTGGATACTGAACTGCCATGGGCTACATCTGTGCAGGGGTCTTAGTTTATCTCCATGCATAGTCCTTGGTTGGAGTATCAGTCTCAGGAAAGACCCCTGTGCTCAGATTTTTTGGTTCTGTTGCTCTCCTTGTGGAGTTCCTGTCCTCTCCAGATCTTACTGTTTCCCACGTCTTTCATAAGATTCCCTGCACTCTGTCCAAATGTTGCCCGTAAGTCTCAGCATCTACATTGATAGTCTGCAGGGCAGAGCTTTTCAGAGGTCCTCTGTATATTAATTACAGTTTATTCACTTTGTATCCCCCTGTACCTCCCTCTCTCCTCCCCTCCCAATCCCACCACCCTTCCCCCTTCCCACTCATGTCTCTCCCCAAGTCCACTGATAGAGGAGGGTCTCCTCTCCTTCCTTCTGATCCTAGTCTATCAGGTCTCATCAGGAGTGGCAGCATTGTCTTCCTCTGTGGCCTGGTAAGGCTGTTCCCCTCTCAGGGGTAGGTGATCAAAGAGCAGGCCAATCAGATCATATCAGAGACAGTCCCTGTTCCCATTACTATGGAACACACTTGGACACTGAACTTCCATGGGCTACATCTGTGCATGGCTCCTAGGTTATCTCCATGAATGGGACCTTGGTTGGAGTATCAATCTCAGAAATGACCCATGTGCCCAGATTTTTTGGTTCTGTTGCTCTCCTTGTGGAGCCCTTGTCCTCTCCAGGTCTTACTATCTCCCCCTTCTTTCATAAGTTTCCCTGCACTCAGCTCAAAGTTTGGCTATACGTTTCAGCATCTGCTCTGATACCCTGCAGGGTAGAGTTTATCACAGGCCCTCTGTGATAGGCTCCTGTCCTGTTCCCTGTTTTCTCCCTCTTCTGATGTGCATCCTCTTTCCATTTCCGAATAGAGATTGAGCAAATTACTCAAGAGTCCTCCTTCTTGATTAGTTTCTTTACATGTACAGATTTTAGTGTGTTTATCTTATATTATGTGTCTAATATCCACTTATGAGTGAGTATATACCTTGTGTGATTTTCTGCTTCTGGGATACCTCACTTAAGTATGAACTTTTTCAGTTCCCACCTTCTGCCTGCAATTTTAATTATTTCTTTCTTTTTTATTGCTGACTAATATTCCATTGTCACATACCCCATTCTTAAGAACTCAGAAATTATCCTTCCTTTCCTCTTTTTAAATATATGTCTCCTCTCTTAAAACCAACAACAGTCAACAAAAACTACTGTATTACCCCTTGGGCTTTCATGTTTTTCCTAACATGTCTTGTATTTATTTCTCAGGTTTGTGCTCACTTTTCCAATCTACTCAATCAGATTCAGAACACCAATGATGAAGTGTGTATTGTCAAATCTACATTATTTCACCTAGAATTTGTATATTGTGAAAATAATTATCTTTTCTTCTTTTAAAAGGCTTCCTTAAATGGAGTAGTTTTAATTTCTACCTAATAAATCATTTGTTCTCAATCTGTGTTACCAGTTCACTCTCACCCTTGAGAATCAAAGCAGTGAAGACATCCAGGGATCTGACCCTTAGATATTTCACTTACATACGCAGTGACAGCTTGATGTTTTCATCTGATCTTCATGCTTTAAAAATTACCTCAAATTAACAATTGTCAACTTTTTATCCTTAAGAAATGGCTTCCTCCTGAACTTCATCCTCACATACTAGTGGCTTACTCAACAGCCTTTTGAATATCCCATGAGTGTCAAAATGTATATTCTGTAACTAGACTGACATTCTACACCAAGACTGTTTGAATACAATTACGACCTCAAATGTAATATAAAAATGGTTTTCCAAAACAAAATGTTGAGAGGACACAAATGGGAAGTGTAATCAGTGCCATGAATTATATGCATGGCGTTAGTTTTCATCAGCCTGGGAACAGAGAAGTACCACACTTGTTGACTGAAGAGGGAAAATGACGGTGACTCGGTACTGTGGCTTTGTAAAAGTGTGCTTGCCTACTTGCAAAATGCTGAGTTAAGTCACGAACTCACAAGGAGAAACAGAAGGAGAGAAAGAAGGAAGGGAAGGGAATTTGAGGCAAGGGAGAGGTAAAGGAGCGGAACATCAAGAGGAGAAGAAGAAAATGATATAAACCATATTCTGACTATAGTGATTGGTTGAGGATTTGCGAAATGATCAAAACTAGTTCAGTGATACTCCTCCACAGGAATATTCTGCCAGGGCTATTGAGAAAGACTGTCTCAGTTCACTAAAGCTCATAAATTTGTAGTTGAGTCTAAAAATGGGAAAATTCAGATATGCCATCTAGCAAGTTCACTGAGACCCAGAAACAGCTCAGATAATATCTTGTAATGCATCCCTCACACCATTCAACTATTTATGAAACAAACCCACCCCTGATTTATTTCATATAATACAGTAATCCTTCATTTATATTCTTTTACAAGTTTCTGTTGCTTGAAATTATAAGAAACTTTACTAATATCAGAAGCCAGATGATCTTTATGAACATTAATTGTCTATGTTTCTGTGGTTTATGTTTCACCAGGAAAAGAACACCAAGCCAATAACAGATTCTCAAACTTGGTTCATTTCCTAATGCAAGGATAGCTTCTCTATTTTGACTTAACACTTAGTTATAACACATAAATTATAAAAAACAATTATGATACCAACAGTTAGTTCATTTTCTTGGTCTTCAACTTGCTTTATATCAGAATCCCATTGCTTAAACACACTTATAATCTGCTCAGTATATTCAATTTTAAATTCCCGCCTGTAAAACAGAATAATGAATATCACATTACATATCAAGATGAAGAGAATGTCAAAGAAAAATTAAATTTGCACATTATGTATTATGTACTATAAAAGGAAGGACATAATAGCAAAGTAAATGTCCTTGTGGGAAAACAAAAAGTAAATTTGGACTTATATTGATTTCAGAAATATTTTTCTTAACTAATAAACTAACTCCTGATTCAAGTTGATATTCTGGGATGGGTTAGTCGTGGTGGCTTTCCTTTTCTGAGGAGAACAGGGAGGGGGTTTGGGGGAAGAGTGTGGAGAGCTGGAACCAGAAGGAGAGGAGGAAGGGGGCTATGATCCATTATGTAAAGTGAATATATAAATTAAAAAGAAAAAGAAAAGAAATGAAGCCTTACATTTCATCTTGATGAACTTTCCAATGTTCTTTGATATTCCTGTTGCAGTCTTTGACTACACTTTTAATATAGGACTGCATTCTTGTTTTGTTTTCCACGACAACACTGCTAAGTTGAGCTATGTTTGAAAAAAAAAATATTCATTAAAACTTAATGTTGAAGAAAATGTTACTGCTCCCACATATGCAAGTAAACGAAGACACAGGTAAAATCCATTCTACAGTACCAAAAAATTTACAAAATAGCATCAACCAAATGCCTCAAGCTTGTCATATTTTACAGCACTCAAGATTTTGCTTTTCAGAGTAGATATACTCAATCAGTAATGTCCATACGAATATTCCAAAGTCAAATAAAATTCTGAAATCTGAAATATTTGTGTTCTAGGTGTTGTGAATGAGGAATACTGACATTACTAGAATTCTGATATGCCCAGTGAAGATTGTCTTGTATGTTTTGGGGATCATATAAAAGTTCTAATGAGAAAATTATAGAACAAAAAACCCTTTAATTTCTTTCCCAAGGAAAAATTAGAAGAAAAGTCAAACTTTATTTTTTTTTTTTTAGATTATAGAATACTCTCTACTTGGGAGGATGCTTGGCTGTATTACTGTTGTAACTAATCCTATAAAAAAATAAAACCCACCCTATTAAACAGCCAGAATCCAGGCTGGGTGTGGCTGTCACACACCACTATTCCTAGCAGTTGGGAGGCAGATGTAGGCAGATCACTGAGTTCAAGTATAGCTAAGTAGTGAATCACAGACAAATTAAGGTTACATGGTGAGAGCTTATCTCAAAATATTTTTAAATTGAGTTAAATAAAAAAAAAAATTGAAGACCACCTGAACATTACAGTCCTTAACATTTTATGCACAAAACTCATATCCTGGTTGTCACATTTCATTTCACAAAGGTGGAACTAGAAAAGGAAAGATAGCAGGATTGGTACATGTATGGTTTTTCACTCAGGGTCTTTCCCACCACATCCTGGAATCATCAATTTTGCCTTTGTGGCTGTTTTGACAGATGGGATGGCTAGTTTTCTGTCAACTTGACCTAATCTAAATTCATCTTAGAGGAGGTAACCTCAGTTAATGAAATTCCTCAATGAGATACGAATGTAGGCAAACCTGCTGAGCCTTTTTTAAAAAATATTTACTATTATTACAATTTATTCAATTTGTATCCAGGCTGCAGCCCCTCTCTCATCTCCTCCCAGTCCTACCACACCTCCCTCTTCTTCTACCCCTCTTCTGTAGTCAGTTGATAGTGGGGATCCTCCTCTCGTGATATCTGACCCAACTTATCAGTTCTCTTCAGGCCTGTCTAGATCCTCTTTCTCTGTGGCCTGGTAAAGCTGCCCCAGCAGGGGGAGGTGATCAATGAGCCAGCCACTGAGTCCATGTCAGAGACAGACCCTGCTGCCCTTACTATGGAACACACATTGAGACTGAACTGCCTAAGGGCTACATCTGAGCAGGAGGTTTAGGACTTCTTCATGCATGGACTTTGGTTGTCATCAGTCTCTACGGGAATCCATGGGCCCAGATTTTTCAGCTCAGCTAGTCTCCTTGTTCCCTTCAGGTCCTTCTATCTCCCCCTTCTACCATAACATTCCCTGCACTCTGTCCAAGGTTTGGCTATGACACTCAGCATTTGCTACCATAGGACATTTGCTCAACTATATTCGTAGCAACTTTTTTCGTAATAGCTAGAAGCTAGAAACAACTCAGATGTCCCTCAACTGAAGAATGGATAAAGAAAATATAATACATTTACACAATGGAATACTACTCAGCAATTAAAAACAAAGAAAACATAAAAAAATAAAATTTGGAATCCAAGATGGTGGTGCTGGGAGGACACTGTGTCTGAGAAGCAGGACAGCAATGTCCATACAGCAACCAAGAGACGGAACTCTGGGCCTTAAAACCAGAGAGATCGTGTTTCCCAGGTGAGAGGAAACTCCAAGGTGTGGGAATCAGTCGGGTCTACTCTCAGGTCACCCAGCCAGAACCAGGAAGACATCCCAGGTTGCACAGGTACTCGGTTGCCTGACTAGAGCCACACAAAAGCATGTCCTGATCACCTTCCCAGGCTGAACTGTGGACACCAAAACCCCAGAGACTGGGAGTACTAGTTGCGATAAATCCCACAGGGAAAGAAGAAAATGGGACACAGGTCACCCAGTCTATCCCTGGAAAAAGTCCAGCAGACCTGCAGACTCACAGCAACAACCCTGAGCAGGGCTCCAGCCACCAGCCCAGAGAACTGTTGAGTGCCCAACTCTCCATCACAGACAGAACTGTACTCCCCAGTGCACCAGAGACTGGGTTTCCCTGTCAGGAGAAAACCCCACAGGGAAGGAAGCAAACAGGGACTGTTTTCAGGTCACTCAGTCTATCCCTGGAAAAGGTTCTGAAGACTGGAGGGCTCACAGCCACCAGCCCAGAGACATGCTGCATGCCCAACTTTGTCACAGACAGAACTGGGGGCCTGGGACACCAGAGACTGGATTTCCCTGTTGGGAGAAAACCCCACAGCGAGGGAAACAGCAGGTCCCAGCTTAGAGCACTCAGCCGATGCTCCCCCCCCCACACAACCACACATAGTAAAGTTCTCAGGTTCCTGCCCAATCACCAGCTTGGAGCCACCACCCACCAGTGCCTGTATGCTCTATGTGCCAACCCAAACACCACAGACTGGCTCTTGCTATTGGGAGAAATCCCACGGTGGGGGAAACATTTGGCCTTAACTGAGGACACCTAGCTCTGGGAAAGTTTCTGATTATCCACAGGCTCCAGACTCTAGGCTCCTGTTGCACCCATGAGAACATTGCTCACCTACCAATGATTACCACTTGGATACTGGGCACAGAGCCCCAACCTCAGACTTACAGAAGCGTGGGATCCTTGAGATCATCCCCCAGATACTGGTCCAAGGTACAACCAGTTATCCCTAACAAAACTGACCAAACCACGGGGCACCCAGGTTGCAGCAGCAGCTCATTAAATCTACAACAAAAAACCCAGAAGCAGAGCAGCTGTCTCCAGGACTTCTCTGGGTGAGAGGAGAGCCCTCCTGACTAACAAAGACCACAGTTACCATTCAGGTCTGTATGCCTGAGGTGATCTGTGGCAATTCCTGAAAAATACCAACCATTCAATGACCAAACCCAAAAAGCTGAGGAGGCCTCCTTTAGGAAAATCATATTTCTGCCAATGGGATTCTCCCCATCACAGGATTCCAGGAAGCACCAGAAACTACCATCCAACACGTAAGATAGCCCAATGGGTAGAGGCCAGTAGAAAAGCTCAACCAACAAAAGACAGAGCAATGTGGCATTTTCAGAACCCAGTTATCCAGGGGCATGAAGCACTGGAAACCCCAGCATAAATGAAATTCAAGATGACCTTACATCTATGTTTATGAAGAGGATAATAGAGGAAACAATGAAAATGTGTAAAGAACTAGAGGAAGATAAAGTCAAACAGATTATGGCCATCAGTAATGAAATATAGGAAGTTGCAGGCAAACAGTTTGTGCCCTTTAGAGAAGAAATATTTAAATCACTGAAAGAAATAAAAGAAACAGAGGATTGTTCAAACAAACAGCTGAAGGAATTGAGGGAAAAACAGGAAAATACAGTCAGACAGGTGAAGGAAATCAACAAAAAGGGTCACAATCTGAAGATAGAATTGGAAGAATTAAAGAAAACACAAATGAAGGAAATCATGGAGAGGGAGAATCTATGAAGGAAAACAGGAACTACAGAGGTAAGCATAACCAATAGACTACAAGAGATGGAAGAAAGAATCTCAGGTGTGGAAGACACAATGGAAGAAATCAATGTATCTGTCAAAGAAAATAATAAATTTAAAAAATTCCTGACACAAACCATCCAAGAAATTCAAGATAACATAAAAAGACAAAACCTAAGAATAATAGGAATAGAGGAAAAATAAGATTCCCTCCTCCAAGGCCCAGAAAATATTTTCAACAAAATCATTGAAGAAAATTTCCCCAACTTAAAGGACAGGCCAATAAGAATACAATAGACCTACAGAACATCCAATGAATTAGACCAGAAAAGAAAATCCTCCCTTCACATAATAATTAAAACAGTAAGTATACAGAACAAAGACAAAATACTAAAAGCTACAAGGGAAAAAGGCCAAGTAACATATAATGGCAAACCCATCAGAATCACACCTGACTTCTCAACAGAGACTATGAAAGCCAGAAGGGCCTGGACAGATATCATGTAGAGCCTAAGAAAACACAGATGTCAGCCCAGGCTACTATACACAGAAACATTCTCAGTCCTCATACATGGAGAAAACAAGATAGTCAACAACAAAAACAAATTTCAACAATACCTACACACAAATCCAGCATTACAGAAGATACTAGACGAAAATACACAATTCAAGAAAACTAATTACTTTCAAGGAAACACAGGAAATAATTAACATCACCACAGCAAAATAAAAAGTACCCTCACACACAAACTTACTACCACAGCCAACTTCAAAATAAAAAGATCTAACAGCCACAGGACATTAATCTCTCTCAACATCAATGGACTCAGTTCTCCAAAAAAAGACAAAGACTAACAGAATGGATGTGGAAACAAGACCCAACAATCAATCTGTTGCATACAAGAAACACACCTAAGTCACAAAGATAGACATTACCTGAGGGTAATGTCTCCAAGTCAGTTCTCCAAGCAAATGTACCCAAGAAGCAAGCAGGAGTAGCCATTCTAATACCTGGTAAAATAGACTTTCAACCAAAATTAATAAAAAGAGATGGGGAAGGACACTTCATACTCATCATTGGAAAGTTCCACCAGGAAGACATCACAATCCTGAACATCTATGTGCTAAATACGAAGGCACCCATATTTGGAAAAGAAACATTAATAAAACTTAAACCACACATAGATCCCCACACAGTAATAGTGGGAGACTTCAACACCCAACTCTCAACAAAGGACAGGTGAACAAAACAGAAATTAAACAAAGAAACAATATCTCTAACAGAGGTCATGAATCAAATGGACCTAACAGACATCTACAGAAACTTACACCCAACCACAAAAGAATTTACCTTCTTTCCAGCACCTCATGGAACCTTCTCCAAAATAGACCAAATTGTTGGTCACAAAGCAAGCCTCAACAGAGACAAGAAGATTGAAATAATCCCTTGTATCTTATCTGATCACCATGGACTAAAGCTGGACCTCAACAATAACAGAAATAGCAAAAAATCTACACACACATGGAAACTGAACAACTCCTCACTAAATGATAGCTGGGTAGGGGAAGAAATAAAGAAATAAATTAAAGACTTCCTAGAATTTAATGAAAATGTAGACACAACATAGCCAAACCTACTGGACACAATGAAAGCAGTGTTAGGACAATTCATAGCACTAAGTGCCTTCAAGAAGAAATTTGAGACCAATTTCAGACCAATCTCCCTTATGAACATTGATGCAAAAATATTCACCAAATTATTTGTAAGGTGAATACAAGAACACATCAAAGGTCTCATCCACTATGACCAAATAGGCTTCACCCCAGGTATGCAGGGGTGGTTCAATATACAGAAATCCATCAATGTGATCCACCAAATTAACAAACTGAAAGAAAAAAAAAAACACATGATAATCTCCCTAGATGCTGAAAAAGCATTTGACAAAATCCAACATCCATTCAGGTTTAAAGTATTGGAGAGATCAGGGATACAGGGCACATACCTAAATATAGTAAAGGCAATATACAGCAAGTCTATAACCAACATCAAACTAAATGGAGAGAAACTTAAAGAAATCCCAGTGAAATCAGGGACGAGACAAGGCTGCCCACTCTCTCCATATCTCTTCAACATAGTTCTGGAAGTCCTTGCTAGAGCAATAAGACAATTAAAGGAGATCAAGGGAATACAGATTGGAAAGGATGAAGTCAAAGCATCACTATTAGCAGATGATATGATAGTATACCTGAGTGACCCCAAAAATTCTACCAGGGAACTGTTACAGCTGATAAACATCTTCAGCAAAGTGGCTGGATACAAAACTAACTCAAAAAAAAAATCAGAAGCCCTCCTGTATACAAAAGACAAAAGGGGTGAGAAAGAAATTAGGGGGAAAACACCCTTCACAATAGCCACAAAGGACATAAAATACCTTGGTGTGACCCTAACCAAGCAAGTCAAAGTCTTGTATTAAAAAAAATTCAAGTGTCAGAAGAAAGAAATAGAAGATATCAGAAGATGGAAAGATGTCCCATGCTTGTGGATTGGCAGAATTAACAGTAAAAATAGCCATTCTGCCAAAAGCAATCTACAGATTCAATGCAACTCCCATCAAATTACCAACACAATTCTTTACAGACCTTGAAAGAAAAATTCTCAACTTCATATGGAGTAACAAGACACCCAGAATTGCTAAAATAATCCTCTAAAATAAAGGATCTTCTGGAGGTATCTCCATCTCTGATCTCAAGATGTACTATAGAACAACAATATTAAAAACTGCATGGTACTGGCATAGAAACAGAATGGTAGATCAATGGAATCCAATAGAAGACCCAGAAATAATCCCACACACTTATGGTCACCTTATTTTTGACAAAGATGCCAAAACCAAACAATGGAAAAAAGAAAGATAGCATCTTCAACAAATTGTGCTGGTCTAACTGGATGTCTACATATAGAAAAATGCAAGTATATCTATTCTTATCATCCTATGCAAAACTAAAGTCAAAGTGGATCAAAGACCTCAATATAAAACCAGACACACTAAACCTGTTAGAAGAAAAATTGGGGAAGAGCCTTGAATTCATTCGCACAGGAGACAATTTCCTAAACAGAACACCAATAGCACAGTCTCTAAGAGCAGCAATCAATAAATGGGTCCTCATGAAACTATAAAACAAAACAAAACAAAACAAAACAAAAACTTCTGTAAAGCAAAGGACACTGTTGTTAATACAAAATGACTGCCTACAGATTGGGAATGGATCTTCACCAACCCTATATCTGACAGAGGGCTACTATCCAGAATATATGTAGAACTCAAGAAGTTAAACAGCAACAAAACAAGCAATCCAATTAAAAATTGGGAAACAGAGCTAAACAGAGAATACTCAATAGAGGAATATCAAATGGCAGAGAAACACTTAAAGAAATGTTCAAAGTCATTAGTCATCAGGGAAATGTAAACCAAAACAACTCTGAGATTTCACCTTACACCCATCAGAATGGCTAAGATGAATAACTCAAGTTATTCATCAAGTTACACATGCTGGAGACCATGTGGAGAAAGGGGAACCCTTCTCCACTGATGGTGGGAATATAAACTTGTACAACCACTTTGGAAATTAATCTGGTAGTATCTCAGACACTGGGAATAGGGATTCCTCAAGATCCAGCTATACCACTTTTAGGCATATATACAAAAGAAGCTCAAGTATACAACAAGGACATCTGCTCAACCATGTTTGTAGCACCTTAATTGTAATAGCCAGAAGCTGGAAACAGCCCAGGTGCTCCTCAGTTGAGGAATGGATACAGACATTGTGGTACATCTACACAATGAGATATCACCCAGTGATAAAAATACAAGGAAATCATGAAATTTTCAGGTAAATGGTGGGAACTGGAAAAGATCATCCTGAGTGAGTTATCCCAGAAACAGAAACCACACATGGTATATAATCACTCATAACTGGATATTAGACATATAGTATAGGATAAACCTACTAAAATCTGTACACCTAAGGAAGCTAATCAGGAAGGAGGACTCTGGCTAAGATGCTCAATCCCCATTCAGAAAGGCAAATAGGATGGACATTGGAGGAGTAAGAAAACAGGAAACATGTCAGGAGCCTACCACGGAGGGCCTCTGAAAGGCTCTATCTTGCAGGGTATCGAGGCAGATGCTGAGACTCCTACCAAACTTTGGGCAGAGTGCAGGGAATCTTATGAAAGTAATGGGAGGTAGGAAAACCTGGAGAGGACAGGACCTCCACAAGTACAGCAACAGAGCCAAAAAGTCTTTTCTGAAATGGATACTCCAGCCAAGGACCACTCATGGAGATGTCCTGGAACCCATGAACAGAGGTAGCTTATGGTAGTTCTGTGTCCAAGTGGCCTCCATAGAAATGGGGACAGGAACTGTCTCTGATAGGAACTGTTCTTTGATCACCTCCCCCTGTGGGGGAGCAGCCTTACCAGGCCACAGAAGAAGACAATGCAGCTAGCCCTGATGAGATCTGATAGACTAGGATCAAAGGGAAGGGGAGGAGGACCACCCTTGTCAGTGGACAGGGGGAGGTACATGGGTGGAGAAGAGGGAAGGTGGGATTGGGAGGGGAGGCGGGAGGGAGGTACAAGGGGGATACAAAGTGTATAAACTATAATTAATGAAAATAATAATTATTATAAAAAAGAAATATAATTGTCAAGACCTTCATCCTGCTAGTGCACAAAAAATTTAATAAATTTAAAAATATATTATGAACTATAAAAAAAACCAAAAGAATGACAGTGTTGAACCAAACTGCATTTTGAGTTTGCCACAGCAAACCTAACAAAGAAGATTCTGAATGAAGTGGGAATTTCTGGTTTTTTTGAAGATTGAATTTTGTCATGTGATATTTTGGTGCAAGATGGGCATGTGATATTTTGCCCAGGTTGGCTAGTGAGAGGAAACATGATATTTTGCTCAGACCCCTCATATGTGAGGGTTGTGACTTTGGCTAACTGAGAACATCTTTGGGTGGACTCTGAGGACAGGATATTTATAGAGGCCCATGCACAGTGAGGCTTCACCTTTGGGTCAACATTGCTGATCTTCATTCTTCTACACTTGACTTCACAGAGAGAAATGCTACAGAGAGCTTCTCTGCACAATCCAGCTGAGTCTTTTGGCTTTCACTGACTTCGTGTTGCTATTTTGTGTTGGCCTCCGGACTGGATTGCTGATATCCTGATGACTGAGTCTGGTAATTCCCTAATGATCCATTGACCCTAATCAGCAGGGTGTACATAAAAGTGGACTATAGCCCCCTTCCCTACTAATCTCCTATCTAAGTTTGCAGAGGGGTTGAAAGGGAGGTAAAAGTGCTTAAGAACCCTAAATAAAGTAGGTTTGGTGAAAAATCTAAAATAAAATACAATAAAATTTGTAGGCAAATGGATGGAACTAGAAAAGATCATCCTGAGTGATGTAACTCAGAAACAGAAGACACACATGGTATATACTCACTTCTAAGTGAATATTGGCCATATAACATAGGATAAACATACTAAAATCTATAGTTCTAAAGAAGCTAAATAACAAGAAGGGCCCTAGGTAAGATGCTTAATCCTCACTTAGAAAGGCAAACAGTATGGACTTCTGAAGCAGGAAGAGACAGGGAACAGGGCAGGAGCCTAACACAGAGGGCCTCTGAATGAATCTACCTATAAGGTTTTTGAAGCAGACACTGAGTCTCATAGCCAAATCTTGGGCATTTTCTTAACCAGTGATTGATGGCAGCGGGCCCAGATCAGAGAGAGAGAGAGAGAGAGAGAGAGAGAGATATCCTGGAAGAGGGAGGGAAGAGGGGCAGGGAGAGAGATAGAAGTTTTGCTTTCTTGGTTAATTCAGTTTTGTTATGTAAATATGTTTTTGTTTTAATCCAAAGCGTGATACTTTAGTGGGCTATAGTTTGTCCACACCTGTTAATTGTGGCTTTTGCCAGCTGGTAATGGCCTATCTAGTGCCTTCAAAGTGAGGCATGAAGAGGGACATGATCTAGGACCCTGAGGATATACATTGAGGGAGTGACATTTTGGCATTTGACAAGTAAAAGTTTGGAGGAACCTGAGAGATAGACAGTGGGTTTGGCGGTTTGGAGTAGAAAATCCTTGTGGCACAGTGTCATGGAGAACACTGATAGCTCTGTCTCTGGTTAACGGGGATTGGTACAGTCCTAAAAGACCCACTGACCCTCAACAGATGGGAGAGGTAAAGGGGACCACACTTCCTACTAACATTTTCTCTCCTACATAAGGTTGGGAGGTTGGAAGGGAGGTTAGAGGCCTAAATATCCCCAAATAAAGTAGAGTTTAAAAACGAACATTACAAGAGAGAAAGAAAGAGAGTCAGACAGACAGACAGAGACAGATACAAAGATAGGGAAAGACAGAGACAGAGACAGAAATAAAGAGAGACATGGAGACACATTGAAGCATCCCTGGGCACATGTTCTATAAAAATCAGGCTGAGCCATCCAGGCACTGTGGTGCATGCCTGTAATACTAGCAATCAGGTTGTCAGAAGCAGGCTAATCTCTGTGAGTTCGAGGTCAGCCTGGTCTAAAAGCAAGTCCAGGACAGCAAAGGCTACACTGAGAAATCCTGTTTCAAAAAAAACTTTTAAGAAAAAGGAAGAATGAAAGAAAGAAAGAGAGAGAGAAAGAAAGAAGGAAAGAAAGAAAAACAGAGAGAAAGAAAGAAAGAAAAGAAAAAAAGGAAGAAAGGAAGAAGAAAAGAAGAAAAAGAAAAGAAAAGTTTAAGTTAAGCAAGCCATGAGTAGCAAGCCAGTAAGCAGCACTCTTCCATGGTCTCTGCATCATGTCCTGCCTTCAGGTTACTGACCCATTTCTGTCCTAACATTCTTTGATCATGAACTTTGATGTGAAGAGGAAGCCAAATAACCCCTTTACTCCCATATTGCTTTGGTCATGGTTTTTCATCACATCAATAGTAATCCTGAAAAAGACAAGAGTATTTCTGGCTATTTGCTGAGTTTCAAGGTCTGAATGGTGTTTCTATCATGGCCTCAGTTGTGCTAAGGTCTTGGGGGCCTATGAAGGTCTGGAGGTCTGTTATAGTAGTAGAGATGCTGTTTTAAAAGAAAAAGAAGTTGGGAGGGAAAAAGGGACCAAGAAGGATTACTAGAGAGTAGACTAAATGAAACATTGATATGTGATGTATATAATGATGAGTATATATAAATCTCTTAATGCAAAGAATTATAGAAAAACTTTTCTCATCCATTTTTATTATTTCTGTAATTTCATTTAAGTCACACATACCCAAAAATATCAGTTTTACTTTTCTTATCAAGGAAAAAAATTAACTAAGAAAATCTCTGGCGCTAATTAAAAATATTTGTGTAGAATCCTATCACTGAGAATAAAGCATTAATTAACAATCCTATAGTGCATTAACACTGAATAGCTTTAAACAATTTTCTCTAGATACAAATATATCAAAAACTGTACCTCCAATTTTTTCCAGCTTATTCTTTACTTCATGTCTGCAAAGAAATTAAAGCTGCAAGTTTAGTTCAGTGGTCAAGCATTAACCCCATATGCAATGCATTAGGTTTGATCCCAAGTACTATCAAAGACAAGCCTTTTAATTAATTGTTTATAATATAGAATCCTTGGCAACAAGAAAATATCACATGTGAAATAACATATCCAATACTTGATAGATAATCAAAGTAAACTTTTCTTTTAATTTTTTGCTTTTTTTAAAACCAGGAATGCAGTCAGTTCAAGATGACTATGAAATAAATATGTAGGTGATAATGCCACTGACCCATCTTACCCTGCTGCCTCCACCTCCCCAGTGCTGAGATTGCAGATATAAAAACAATTCGTTGAGCAGGAAAGGAAATATGTATTACCCTGTATCTCCATCGCTTCTTGGAGGAACCAATGACTTCTCAGGACTACGAAGTACTGTATATCTTTCTGCATTGAATAAGAAAAATGAAAAGCATTTTAATTTAAACTTGCTAGTTTAGTTAATTTTAATGAAATAGTAATTTTGTTTGTATTTCTTTCAGGCATTTTTCCAATATTATATCTTAAAGCAAAACATAAATGTAATATATTATTCTGAAGGTTAGATGAAATAAAATCATAAGGTGTGGCCGTTTTATATAATAGGTTTTCATGTCTCTCTAGGGTAATACCACTGTAAATTATTTCAGTTTATTGATGTGTGTGAACTGTAAAGGCAAGGTACTATATGACTTCCTAGAATTTTGATACAGGCTTATGAAGAACAAATGAGAGTAAAAAATTATATGAAAATAATAGCTTTTTATTCTACTTCTGGCACCTAGGTAAATATCAAATGAACCATAGAGGTAAAATGATTTAGGAGGTAATGTAGAACAGGTTAATACCAAGCCTGAAATCAACATGATCCTTCTCCAAGACACTCATGGTGGAAGGAGAAACCTAAATCCTGTAAATTGCCCTCTGACCAAGCCCCTCCTCACAAACTCAAAACTACACTGTGGGATACCACAAGTATTCTGAACTGTATCTACTGTACCTGTTAGAGTAGACTCTGCTGAACACTCCAAAACATCATCTTCAATTTCTATCACTTCCTCAACTTCTTCTTCTTCTTCACTATCATCAATGTTGTAGATTACTGAGTGCTCTTCTTTGTCCATTGGTGGCTTCTGAGACTTAAGACTTCTTTTGTCAGGGGGAAATATATTTTAATGTTTTGTCACTGAAAACTGAAAGAGAATAGCACA
Source organism: Rhombomys opimus (assembly GCA_010120015.1). Lineage (NCBI taxonomy): Eukaryota > Metazoa > Chordata > Mammalia > Rodentia > Muridae > Rhombomys > Rhombomys opimus. The sequence goes on along the minus strand of REGO01000787.1, from coordinate 278,369 downwards.
TCTGTAATCTAAATCCAAAACAATCAGGTGAAATAAACCAATAAATTATAAAACATCCAGTAAGGATGACCTAAATTGAATAAAAGGATACCAGTTTCCATATATTATTGAATTAGAAGTTAACAAATTTATTTATGGTCGTGAGCCTTGCATTTAACTACTGAGCCATTTTTCTAGAAAAGAAACATTTAAGGAAATATACAAAGTCCTTAGTCATCAGGGAAATGCAAATTAAAATGACCCCGAGATTTCACCTTACACCCATCAAAATGGCTAAGATCAAAATTACAAGTGACAATACATGCTGGAGAGGATGTGGAGAGAGGGTAAACGTCTTCCATTGCTGGTCGGATTGTAAACTTGTACAATCAATTTGGAAATCAATCTGGCACTTTTTCAGATAATTAGGAATAGTGTTCCCTCAAGATCCAACTATATAACACTCCTAGAAATATATCAAAATTATATTCAAATATATAACAAGGACATTTGCCCAATCATTTTCATAGCTGCTTTATTCATTATAGGCAGAATCTGTAAACAACCCAGAGGTCAAACAACAGAGGAATGGATACAGAAATTGTGGTATAGTTACCTAATAGAATACTACTCAGCAATTAAAAACAAGGAAATCATGAAATTTGCAGGCAAATGGTGGGAACTGGAAAAGATCATCCTGAGTGAGGTATCCCAAAAGCAGAAAGACACACATGGTATATACTCACTTATAAGTGACTATAATATATTATATTATTATATTATAATAATATATTATTATAGTATAATATTACTGTATTTGACATATAATATAGGATAAACATATTTAACTAAAATATGTACAGCTAAAAAACTAAGCAAGAAGGAGTACCCTGGGTGAGATGATCAATACTCACTCAGAAAGGCAAATGGTATGGACATCAGAAGATAGGGAAAACAAGGAACAGGACAGCAGTCTACCACAGAGGGCCTCCGAAAGACTAGCTAGCAGGGTATCAAAGCAGATGCTGAGAGTCATAGCCAAAGTTTTGGCAGAGTGAGGAGAATCTGATGAAAGGAGGAGGAGACGCAAGAACTTGAGGGGACAGGAGCTTCACAAGGAGAGAAATGAAACAAAAATATCTGGGCACAAGGGTCTTTCTGAGACTGATAGTACAACCAAGCATCATGCATGGAGATAACCTAGAACCCCTGCACAGATGTAGCCCATGGCAGTTCAGTGTCCAAGTGGGTGCCCTAGTAAGAGGAAAAAGGACTGTCTCTGACATGAACTCAGTGGCTGTCTATTTGATCACGCACCCTGTGAGTGGAACAATCTAACCAGGACAAAAAGGAAGACAATTAGGTCCTGATGAGACCTAATAAGCTAGGGTGAGATGGAAGGGGAGAAGGACCTCCCCTATCAGTGGACTGGGGGAGTGGCAAGGGAGGAGATGAGGGAGAGGGACTGGGAGTGAATGAGGGATGGGGTATAGTTGGGATACAGTGTGAATATATTGAAATTAATAAAAAAATAAAGAAGACAAAAAGAAGTTAACAATTTAACATTTCTGAATGAAAAAAGAAGAGGGCTGTACCCTGCAGGGTATTAAAGCAGATACTGAGACTCACATGGCAGAGTGCAGGGTATCTTATGAAAGAAGGGGGAGATAGAAAGACCTGTAGGAGACAGGAGCTCCACAAGAAGAGCAACAGAACCAAAACATCTGGGCACAGCATTCTTTGCAAAGACCAATACTCCAACCAAGGACCATGCATAGATATGACCTAGAAACTCTGCACATATGTAGCCTATGGCAGCTCAGTCTCCAAGTGGGTTCCCTAGTAAGAGGAACGGAGACTGTCAATGACATAAACTCAGTGGCTGTCTCTTTGAGCACCTTCCCCTCAGGAGGGAGTACAGCTGTACCAGGCCACAGAAGAAGACAATGCAGCCTGTCCTGATGAGATCTGATAGTCTAGGGAGGACTTCCCTGATCAGTAGACTTGGTGAGGGGCATGGGAGAAGGATGAGGGAGGGTATGATTGGAAGGGGGAGGTGGATTGGAAGGTGACAAGGGAGGGGCTACAGCTGGGGATACAATGTGAGTAATGTGTAATAATGAAAAGTAAATAAATAAAAAAGAAGAGGGATTGGGAGATGGCTCAGTTTTTATGAGCACATACTATTCTTGCAGTGGATCTAAGCTTGATTCCCAACACTCACATCAGATGGCTCACAGCTTCCTGTAACTCCAGCTCTAAACTGCTGGCTTTCACAAGAAACTGAGTTCTCATGCCCATATTTACTGATGTCAAAACCTACAGACATAACTGAAAACTAAAATCTTATGAAAAAATATAATGGTATCTTTAACCCTGATTTGTAATGTGTTTCTACCTAACCACAGGAATATCTAATTTTTGGTCCCATCACTGTCAGATTCTTAAGAATTTTGAAGCAATATATAAGGCAGTGTGTGACTCAAAGTAATCCTATGGATTCTCTTACTGTAACTCACAAACATACACCAAATAGGCTGACAGCAAAACAAATATAAAACAAAATTTGACAGAGCTGAGGAGGTAGTTTGGTGGTTACCATGCAAGAAGGCCTGCCCTCAAATGTCAAACATGCCAGAAAAAAATGATTCATCCATGGTGAGTCAGGTCTCTCTTTAATCATAACATTCCATTCTGGAGGTTCAGAATTGCTTGCTCACAGTCAGTGCATGCCACATATGGAGTTCTTGTTCATTCTGGCCTACAGTGAATGTGTATCTCAAAAAAAGGTCAAAAAAGAACACAAACAAAAAGCCCAAGGGAACAAACCGAAAAATGGATGTGCTTATACACTGTTATAATCTCAATACTCAAAAAAGACTAAAGCAGGAGTACTAGTAGGCCAGTTCCAAACACAGAGTAATATAGTGCCTTAGAAAAACAAACAGTAAAAACAGGACTATCAAAATGGCTCAGCAGTTACAAGCACTTAGCCACCTTTTAACCACTATTATTTTTTTTCTTCAAGATGGGGTCTCTGTGTAGCCCTGGGTGTCCTGGAACTAACTTTGTAGACTAGGCTAGCTTCAAACTCAGAGATCCATCTGTGTCTGCCTCCAGAGTGCTCTGTGCCACCAGGCCACTGACCCTGCCAACATCTGCCCACCCTCTTCTTCCCCAAAACAGATATTCAGTTCCCAACACCAACAGACAGTGCTACCAAGCTCACAAGTAACTGGAACTAAAATTCCAGCGAATATAATGTCCTTTCTGGCCTCCATTTTCCTGTCAGCTGCCTTCAGAAAGTCTGCCACCTCCATTTTCTTGTCAGCAACCTTGGTAAGGTCCGCCACCACCTCCATTTTCCTGTTTGTGACCTTGGTAAGATCCCCACCACCTCCATTTTCCTGTCAGCGACCTTGGTAAGATCCCCACCTCCATTTTCCTGTCAGCGACCTTGGTAAGGTCCCCCACCTCCGTTTTCCTGTCAGTGACCTTAGTAAGGTCCCCCACCTCCATTTTCCCGTCAGCAACCTTGGAAAGGTCCCCACCTCCATTTTCCTGTCTGTGACCTTTGTAAGGTCCCCCACCTCCATTTTCCCATCACCGACCTTGGTAAGGTCCCCCACCTCCATTTTCCTGTCAGTGACCTTGGTAAGGTCCCCCACCTCCATTTTCCTGTCAGCGACCTTGGTAAGGTCCCCACCTCCATTTTCCTGTTAGTGACCTTGGTAAGGTCCCCCACCTCCATTTTCCAGTCAGCGACCTTGGTAAGGTTCCCCACCTCCATTTTCCTGTCAGCAACCGTGGTAAGGTCCCCCACCTCCATTTTCCCGTCAGCGACCTTGGTAATGTCCCCCACCTCCATTTTCCAGTCAGCGACCGTGGTAAGGTTCCCCACCTCCATTTCCCTGTCTGCGGCCTCTGGTAACGCCAACGGGATTTGCCTCACAGCTAAAATGGTGACCGGGACTCCCTCGAAGGGGCTCACTCCGTCCCTCCTCACACTCCTTCTCCTCTTCTTACACTCCTCCTCCCTTTCTCACATTTGTCTCCTCCTTGCCCCTGAAACAACCCTCCTTGGGTGACAGGACTTACCGTTCTCTGGAAGCGTCTTAAGCAAAATGGACACTTGGTCAAGTGAGAGAATAGCCGGTATGATCCAGCCTCCTCGCCGAGTGGCTGAATAGAGTGCGCATGCGTGCTTGGTGTTTTCCGTGCATACTTGGTTTCGCTATGTGACTGGGGGTACGTGAGCTCTAGCAGGGCAGTAAATAGCCGAAGTTTTTCTGGTTTTCCCTTCATAACCCTCCCATGACCTGCTGGGAAGCTAGGATATTTGAGGCCTCCTACTTTCTAGTTTATTAAATTTATCGCAGGGTTGCCCTTCTAGAGGAGCAGAATTCTGATCCGAGAACATAGCAGATGTTTTTTTTTTATTTATTTTGTTTTGTTTCTGTGTTTTTTTCCTGGCCTGTACAGACACAGAAGCATATATATAAATAAATACAAATAAATATAAAATATTGTTCAGTATTTTAAAAAATATAAGAAAATGAGTCAAATATGAAAAGCTCTTTGCTTCTGAACAAGCACTATGTCAATATTCATAGAAACATTTATGTACTATCTAACACGTCTCTGGATTTTCCATACTGCACCTGTCTCATGCATGTTGGTTTGTTACTCCCCATTCAGACATATAAAGTGTGTTGATATAATGTTCTTGTGGAATGCATACAATATACCATTGTTCATTCGAATGCTGATTTCTCTTCCCTACTACCTGGTATCAATCCAGACATTGTATTATCATGCTTATTCTAAGCTCCAACTGTCTCAAGTGTGGGTAAACATGCTACCATTTGTTCTCTGTATTGCCAATAAAAACAACTAGCCAATGCTGAGGAACGGAGAAAAAAGAATGGAACATCCTGGTCCCAAGAGGAGAAGAAAGAAGGAGTGGGAGGAGAGATCTAAGAGGGAATGTCCATGAAACATCAGGAGAAATCAACTGTACCTAAAATATGACTAAAAAGCAAGCATAATGTGAAAAATCTTAATGGGAGTAAGCTATGCAGGCTTGAAAGTTTAGTATGGAGTAATAATTGCCCAGCATTGTGATCTAGGTTAAATAAGTAATTCCTAGTCTCTGTGTTATAATTTGGGTATACAGCTAGTTTAAGAATAACTGCTGTTTAATTAAAAGGTAAACCAATATTAAATATTAATAATCATCAACATAAACAGGTCCTCAAAGAGCCTGTCCTGAACAATAAGGAGACTTCTCAAGAGGCCTGTCTTCCTTGTTTATAAGAAGGCTCCTCAAGAGGCCTAGTCTTATGCAGAGCAGGGTTCCCAAAAGCCTTATCCTTCTTAGTTACCAAGAGGCCTGCTCTTCTCAAGTAGAACTGAATTCAGTGTAAGGACTTGCCTCATCGGAGTATTAGAAGGACTCAGTCAGTTTTGGTGTCTGTAAACACTAGAGTCAACCAAAGTTCTCCAGGCTCAGTGAAAGGCATGGCATTTTGTAACTTCTTCACCAGACAGTTTTCCTGAATCCTCCCCAGCCAGATGGAAATGTGGTTGAATTCTGTTTGCATGAGGTTTTTCTTGCCTCAAAAATGTGATAAATCCAGGTGAAAAAGATCCAGACCATGACAGTAATCGGGCAACTAAGACTAAAAGAGTCCTTTCTTTGTGGCCACCTCAAAGTGTCTTGGTGCTGAAGCTCAGGGACACCAGCATTTTGAAAGGCAAAAAAATCACAATTCTATTAGTGTTAGATGTGAGTCTGAGTAATCTTTCCATATTTGTTTTGACAGAACATAGAAGTTATTTCAGACTCAGCATGACACTAATTTAGTTTTTTTTTTAAACTAATAGTTACAGCTTATTAACTTTGTATCCCAGCTGTATCCTGCTCCCTCATTCCCTCCCAATCCTACCCTCCCTCCCTCATTTTCTCCCTACCCCTTTCCAAGTCACTGATAGGGGAGGACCTCCTCCCCTTTCATCTGACCGTAGCTTATCAGGTCTCATCAGGCTGCAAAGTCTTCCTCTGTGGCCTAGCAGGGTTGCTCCTCATTCTGGTGTGTGTGTGGGGGAGTGTCAAAGTGCCAGCCATTGCGTTCATACAGAATATTTGGCTGGCTAGTGAGATCCAGGAATTTACCTCTCTTCATCTTCACCCTCTTGTGCTACCCCAGCCTTGAATGACAGACATGCAGTACTATACTGGGTTATTTCACAAGGATTCTTGTGATCCAATTCAGGTCTCTTGCTTGTATAGCAAAGACTTAACTGATTAAGTCTATTCCTCAGGTCCTACTTTTGAGTTTTTAAATTTATTTTGTAGAGTTTTAACTTTTCTCTCTCTCTCTCTCTCTCTCTCTCTCTCTCTCTCTCTCTCTGTCTCTCTCTCTCTCTCTCTCTCTCTCTCTCTCTCTGTGTGTGTGTGTGTGTGTGTGTGTGTGTGTGTGTGTTCTTCCATGGCCATATTTTGTTAGTAAGATTTATACTTGTTGAATAAAATAAATTTGAATTTCTTCATTTTTTCATTCTGAAACTGCAATGCTGGAACTACTTGGTCCTAGATGTTGCATGAATGATTCCATGAAAATGGCTGGGCCTGATGTTTTCCTGTGGAATAGTAACCTGATAGCTCTCTTGACTTTTTTTCCTAACATTTTGTCTCTAGGTAAAATTCAGTTAGCTGTCATATTCTACACAATTTTATATTACATTTAGTTTTGAAAATTTTTGCAGAGATGAAATAAATGAACAATGTTATATAATAAAATATTTTTGGTTTTAATTTTTTTCTTCTTGTGTCTGCCTAAGTGAACAACTAACTGTATTATATTATATGACATTTCCTTCAATTTGTGATTTTTTTTTTATTTTTAGTTTTTGAGCAAATCATTGTTGCATAAAGAGACTAAGTATTTTTTTTTTTGAGGCTAGGTATTGTACTGGGAGCTCTTCTAAGGGCTCAAACTATGAGCCAGAACAAACCAGTAGGCAAGCACTGAACTCTTGAAGCTCTTTCAAACTCGTGAAGCTCTTTCAAATGTTTTTTTAATGAAGGATCTCACTTTGCTGTGTAGACTGGAGTTCAATTTGTACTGCAAACATGGCAGGTCTCAAATACAGGGTGTTCCTGCTTTAGCCTCTTGAGGAGCTGAGGTTGCAGGCTTGTACCACCAAAATCAATGTTTTTGTCTTTTTTTCAGGACAAGGTGTCCATATTTGCTCCTTGATATGCTTGGCTCTGATGTCTTCCTGCCTCTGTCTCCAGCTGGACTGCTAGGCTTAGAGATATGAGCTACCACAACCAGTCTTATTGTATATAGTTTCCAATATTTTATTGTTTTACCCATAAAGTATGGTGTTCTCTGAAGATGTCACACCAAGACATGTATTATGCAGAGGAAAATGTAAACATTCAACATAAACCATGCCCTTTCCAGCTCCCTCACACCAACTAAAAAAAGAATGTTTCTAGTAAGGACACAATTTGCACTATTTTTCTTTTTCATGAACGCCAGCCATGATATGCACAAGCAAAAGATATAGGAAGCTTTTGCCAAAATTTTGTAACAAATAACTATATACAAAAAATTCACAAAAGACTAGTTTCCTCTTGAAACAGAGCACATAGCAATTAAGACTGGGGCAGATGAAAACATTGGCTGGGATTGTAAGCCACTCACTGATCTAGAGGGAGAAAGGACTTACAGGCAGTGGAGATTTTCATTTTGGGTATTAACATTTCCAAAGTTTGGCAACATCATCTTTTAAATTTATGCAAACTATGTAAACAAGAGGTACATTATAAATTGAGATACATGCAAAACTACATGGCATGCAAAAACACCAAGCACTTGTATTTTTCTTTCACAGACAAAGCCCATGATGTGCAGAACTCAGTTGAAAGAACAGCTAAGGAAGAGTGGTGGTAGGCAGGTGTGTCCAACTTAATATTCTTTCACCTCGATTCAACCTGTCCTTTACCATTTACGATGATAAAACCAATTCTTATAGAAAAATTCTATAGTGAAACCTGTTATATAAAGGTAACCAGAAAGCTTTACTTCCAGCCAGTAGTATCTTTGCAGAAAAAAGAAGGGATAAATGTCATGTAGTAGAACAGGATATACTTCTTCTATACTGCACAAATTTATTACGTGGTCATCCATCACTAATTGTTTGGGCAAAACAACAAAAAAGCTATCATGTGTCATCTTGCCTGCTGGCAAAGAAATTTTAAACGTATAAATCTGGATAGAATCTTCCCTCCTATGACATACAAATTAGCAAGATTTTCCCCATTTTAACCACAAACAGGATTTTACCTAAATATGTGCTCATTAAAACATCGCTGGATTTTAGGTTAACTGTATGTCCTCTGAATTGCAGAAGAAAAATCCATGGTTTGCACATAGTTTAGTGACAAAGTATTTACTTGTCTTTAATGAAGCAAGTATATTCTAAGCCATTACATGATTTCTTTGGGTTTTCTTTACTAAATAATACATTTTAAACAGTCATGACTGCCTCAGAATACTTCTGACCTTTATAAAATCACAACTGTTAATTACATTTTATCTCAGGTTCACTTAATGTAAAAAAAAAGTTTGCAACTCTCATTTTTAAAACTCTACTTTATGTGGGGTCTTTAGGCCTCAACCTCCCAACCCTATGTAGCAGAGAGAAGGTTAGTGGGGAGAGAAGGCCCCTTTGCTTCTCCCACAAATTTAGGGTAAATGGGTTCTTTTAGGGCTATATCAATCTCCATCAACAGCAGGCACAGCTAGCAGTCTTCTTAAAGCTGCTGTGCCTTAAACCATTTACCTCCAGCTGTCTCTCAGGTCTCTCCAAAGAGCTACATGCCACAAGCCAACATAGAATGCTACCACTTCTCTTTCTGGGCTCTGAATTTATATCCTTTCATTCCTAGACCATGCCCATCTCTGTGTAGCACATATGGAATATCATTACCACATGGAAAAGCCATTCACTGTACAAGACCATTATCAGCTGTGGACAAACTATAGCCCAACTAAAACTCCACACTTGGGAATAAAACAAAAGCATATTTATATAACGTAACCGACTTTACAAAGAACCAAAGCTTTCATTCCTCCTGACTATCAGCCTGAAGCAGCCATAACATATGCAGTTCTTCTATGGACACAAGAGCCTACCTCTTGGCAACAGCACAGAACTAGACCTCTAACAGAATTGGATTAATCGCTGCTCAGCAATAAGACACAGGCCCTGGAAACATAGTCAGAGATAAAAATAAGGTAACAGACACCATATGGAATAACAAGAAACCCAGAATTGCCAAAACAATCCTCTATAATAAAAGATCTTCTGGAGATATCTCCATCCCGGATCTTAAGTTGTACTATAGAGCAACAGTTTTAAAAACTGCATGGTACTGGCATAGAAACAGAA
>REGO01000787.1:225184-258059 GCA_010120015.1 Rhombomys opimus | reverse complement strand
AGGGTGGGACTGGGAGGGGAGGAGGGAGGGGCTTATGGGGGGATACAAAAGGAATAAAGTGTATTTAATAAAAGTTAAATAAAAAAATACTACAGTTTGATATTCATAAAATCAGAATAAGCTGTACAAAGTGTGTAAAAGCCCAAGAGGATGGAGGGCATAAAGACAAGGTTCTGTAAGTCAGTAAGATCAAAGCTCACATGAACTCACAGAGACTGAAGTAGGAAGCACAAGGCCTGCACAGGTCTGCACCAGGTCCTCTATACATGTGTTATGGCTTCACTTTAGTGTTTTTATTATGGTACTGAGTGTGTGAATGGGTGAGTCTCTCATTCCTGTGCCTGCTCTTAGGGCTCTTTTCCTTCTGTTGGTTTGCCTTGTCCAACTCCAATGTGATGGTTTTTGCTTTAATTTACTGTATTTTATTTTGTTATTTTTTTGTGATTTCTTAGAAGCCCATTATATTCTAATGACATTCAAAAAGGGAGTGTATCTGGATGGGAGGGGAGGTAGTGAGAAACTGGAAGGAGAAAGGGGAAAGTGTAAATCAGTATACATTGTATAAGAAAATAATCTACGTTCAATAAAAGGTGGGGAATAAAAATAATAAAACATCCCCATTTTAACATTTATTAATATGTTTCAATCTTTTCATTTTAAAGGCTTCTACATAATCTTCTGTTTCTCGTGTATCGTTGTCTCATTTGAGATATCCTAATCATGTTTTCTAATGATATAATCTACTACTTCCTAATACATGTAATCCATTTAAATTCATGGTAAGTAGCTCATTTTTACCAAATTATTGTCACCAATATGCATCATGAGTTTCACTTTCTCATTTTTCTATTTTCATTTCCAGTGCAAAATCATTTTACTTTCTCTCATTTAGTTCCCTTCTCACAGCTTTTTTTAGTTGGGAATAAATATAATATATTCCTTCAGCAGTTATTGTTATATTTAATCATACCTTTTTACAAGTCCAAAATTAATATTTCAGCCCCCTTCTCAAATTTCTGAAAATTTTGAAACTTATAAAGTCCAGTTATCTCCATTATAGCCATGTGTTATTATTGTCTATTATTTCTATGTTAACTAATCTGGTTGGATGAGTTATTATTATTGACATGTACATCTATGTTCAGAGTTCAGTATTCCTTCTTGCCTCTTGGACTATCTCTAACCTTGACCTTCTACCTTAGAATGAACTTTTGTGAAAATTCGTGAATAGTAAAACAATCTTTTGTGCTTTTAGAAATTGTCTTTATTTTGTGTTCATTTTAGAAGGTACAAAGTTCTAGTTTGAAGGACTAGGGTCAAAAGAAATTCCTGCTCTATTTGAGTCATGACCCTTATCAGAGTTATTGTTTTTTTGTTTAATTTCTGTTTTGTTAACCTGCCCTTTGTTGAGAGTGGGGTGTTGAAGTCTCCCACTATTAATATATGGGGGTCTATATGTGGTTTAAGTTTTATTAAAGTTTCTTTTACAAATGTGAGTGCCCTTGCATTTGGGGCATAGATGCTCAGGATTGTGATATCTTCCTGGTGGATTTTTCCCTTGATGAGTATGAAGTGTCCTTTTCTATCTCTTTTGATTTATTTTGGTTGAAAATCTATTTTATTAGATATTAGAATGGCTACTCTTGCTTGCTTTTTGGGTCCATTTCCTTGGAAAACTGTCTTCCTGCCCTTTACTCTCAGGTAATGTCTATTTTTGTGATTTAGGTGTGTTTCTTGTATGCAACAGATTGTTGGGTCTTGTTTATGCATCCACTCTGTTAGTCTGTGTCTTTTTATTGGAGAATTGAGTCCATTGATGTTGAGGGAGATTAATGACCAGTGGCTGTTAGATCCTTTGATATTGATGTTGGCTATGGTTGTATGTTTGGCTATTTTTTTTTTCTGTAGTGAGGTTATTTATTTCCTGTGTTTTCTTGAAAGTAATTAGTTTTCTTGGGTTGTACTTTTCCTTCTAGTATCTTCTGTAACACTGAATTTGTGTGTAGGTATTGTTGAATTTTGTTTTTGTCATTGAATATCTTGTTTTCTCCGTCTATGAGGACTGAGAGTTTTGCTGGGTACAGTAGCCTAGGCTGACATCTGTGTTCTCTTAGGGTCTGCATGATATTCGTCCAGGCTCTTTTGGCTTTCATAGTTTCTGTTGAGAAGTCAGGTCGTTTAGTCCAGGAGTAAAAGCAGGAGGTGTACCTAGGAATCAAAGATGAAAAAAAAAATGGTTTCAACAGAGCCAATTATTCCATGAAGGCTGGTAACACAGGCCTATAATGAGAAATTATGGCAATGAGCATGGAGAAGGATAACCTATCACAAATGGCCCTCCGCAACTTCTGAGATCCAAAAGCAGCTCCCTCATCTCATCATGGTTCTCATCCTTGACACATAGGAAATATCAAGACATTTGAGTCACCATCTACCACTCTCTAATTAAACCTGGGAAACAGGATAAGTCCTGGTTGTCTTGTAAGAGGATGTGCCTACCCTTCATGCTGCCCAATGGGTGCTCACACTCTACCTCCCTGAATTTACAACTCATGTCAGAATGTACTGACCAAGGTGTTAGCCGCCTCAAATAGCAGACTGAACAACTCAAACTCACTGCACTCAGATTTTCAGAACTATTGCCTCACAGCCAAGACACTCTTCAAAATTCAACAGTGTAAAATACATTTAAATACCTACTTCTGTACAGATTGTAATCATGGCTACAACTCAAATTAGAGAACCATTTTGCACATTTATGCAGAAAGAAATTGCTAGACTGACATGGGGTGGGGTAATTGGAGGAAATGGGCTTTGAGGTACATGGGAAGGAAGAGAAATGGATTACCTGACAGACAGGAGTAGAGTAGAAATAAGTCAACAGAGACAAGAATGAGCATCACAATTTTGGAGAAGGGAGGAAAGCATGCTAAGCCCTATGTGGACTGGGTACAGGAGCTCGCAATGCAGTGGAAGAAGTAACCCAGAAGAGATTGCAGAGACAAGTCATGCAAGGCTGGCTCCATTTATCTATAGTCTGGAAGGATAGTATTTTCCTGGCTTATCAAAGATAATGACTTTTATAGGAGGTAGTTTTCCTTTGAACTTTCCTTCATTAAACAATCAATGTATGTTCTTTATATGGAAATAGAATAGCCACATCAGCACAAAGCAAAAATTCATCTTCTACAAACCATTATCCAGAAACATTGACTGTCTGCCTGTTTGAAAAGCAAAAATGAACAATGTGCATGCTATTGAAACATCACAGGAATACAATAAAAATGGTGGCAGAAAGGACAATTGGGATTCAACATTGAGACATGCAAAACAATTAGTGAGCTGTATAACTCATCACCTTATTCACCCGATACTTAGTTTGGAGGCACACATATGTAGAGGGAGAAGAGTGATGATAGTTATTGTTCTAAGATTGCTGGAGTCACTGATACCAAAGGATGTTGCATGTCTTTTCAAAACCTAAATAGCTGCCATTTCCACCTCTCACTTAGTGTATGACTGGATAGTTATCAGATCAGATGGGATGGTCCTTCTCCCAGGATTGCTTGCACTGAGGAGACAGGAACTTGGCTCCTGTCTGACTGTTCACCACCACTTCTGTAAGTATGCAGGGGAATGAGCATCTCAAACTCTGATCCTTCTGTGACTTGAGCCTACACTAACCCACAGGAATACTGGACCCTAAATCATTAATGAGTTTCCCTGACAAATTTGCATTCTCCCAGTTGTCATTTTTCTCACCACAAAACTACGACTAACAATTATAGCAAAGAGTGCAGATAGAATCTAAAACCAAGAAAGGCTCCAAGATAAGGTTTGTCTCCTCAACCAAATGGAGTAAAGTGGATGGTCCAACTCATGGTGCATCCTTCTGTTAGCACCCTTATGTTAAATTCAGACTGTTTTCATGATGTGTATAGCTTGCTGAAAAAAAAAGACACAGTATTAGAGGTCTGTAATCCCATCACTTAGGAGTCAGAGATTGCAGGTTTGAGGCTAGCCAAGGAATCATAGCCAATTTGAGGCCATGTGATGTGTAGCATAAGTCTCTGTCACATAAAGCTAAAATGTAAAACAGAAAATTTACCCGTGATTATTTATCTAAAACAAGGCCTTATACTCTAAGCCTGGATGACAAGAACTTATTATGTAAACCACCTGGCTGTGAACTCATCGACATTCTATATTCCCCTGCCTCCCAATGGTACAATTATAGGCGTATACCATGATGCCGTTCATGAGTTGAATGCAACTTAACAATTCTTACTATAACCAAGAGATAGATGCAAACAATATGCTTACATTATAAGAATCTTAGACATAAAAATAAGAAAACCTATTGTTAAATAAGAGATTACATACACTCTTACATACACTCTTTTCGTAACAAAGACCCTTTTCCTAACAATGGGTCCAACAAATGAAAAATCAAGATTGTTTTTCTTCTACTTTAAGATTTTAGGAAATTCAGAAAAAATGACCCTGATTTTCAGTTCTCAATCTCCCAAGAATTTTTCAGTATACTACTACTACTAATGATGATGATGACGATGATGATGCTGGTGATGATGATGATAAATGCACCTTGCTTATTGGTACTGATAAAAAGGCTTTTCTGTAGACTATGGCTGAGGCTATAAATTAGAGGAGTATAGCCAAACTTTATTTGAGAATAGCCTTTGATATGCAAATATCTGAGCTGATTATGTTTCTAGAACTAACTCGTACAATATCTATAACAGATATTTTGTACTTTAAATACAAATTGAATATTTTATAAAACAGTATAAAGTATATGATATTTATCATACTACTCTAATTGTTTGAATTCATAGAGGAGAAAATAACTTCCCACTATATATATCTTCTTTCTATAACTGGAATTTGAAGATTATATGAGGTCACATAATTGTCATCATTCATGATGTTTAAATACTAAAGACAACTGAAACGAATCTTTAAGAACAGAAAATAATGTTACTGCAACCACATATCAGAACAAGCTCATTAAACTCACCTTATATTTAGTGTTTGTCTTAATCTAGGAGAGAAATCAAAATCAAAATCTCTTAACTAGGTTAAGAGACTCTGGGTAAACTTATGTTATCTTCATGGTTCTCAGGACAAGAGTTGTTTCATCTTCTTCCACAAGAGCGATGGCATTCAATGGAATATAGCCTCATTCACATCAACACTGAAGAGGATGGTTTTGATATTCCAGCCATAATTGGTGTATAAATGTGTCATAATTTCTTGGATAGACTTATACATTGATTTATTTATGACACAGGTAAACAAAGGTCACGCTGGTTCATGTAAAATGCAGGCACCCACTACACAGAAGCTCTACTTGGACCATCTGTGTAGGTATGAGCATATGTTATCACTGCTCTCACCATAAGACAATAACTATTTCTGCACCCTAAGCTTGTCACTACTGCATGACACCTCCCATTACATTTGTTTCTGCTGTAGGTGACCGGTCCCAGTAGGAGTGTATTCATCATACCTGCTCAGGAAGCCTCTTTAAACTCCCACTATTACTAGTAAATGCCTGTGTCATCATCAGCAGCAGCAGCATATGCATGGCCATAGATCTAGATTCTTCAACAAACCTTCTAACAGAACATTAGAAGATATGTGCACATGTTAGCACTTGAATCACAATTTTCTTCTATTCTTCATAAGTATAGTGAGTAAGCAATATTTGGGGACCTGGCTCCAGTATCCTGTTTGGACAACTGGTCACATTCTTTCATGTTACCCTCCTTAGGACCCTGCCTCCTGGCTTCAGGATGTTCCTCTTCTCTGTTGGACTCATAAAGGCATCTTGCAAGGGGAAAGATAGAGGCAGTACAGCCATTTGTGTCACGTGTTCTGTGAGTGGGTCTAAACACTGTCCTGTGTTAGCCCATGAGAGCAGCTTGGGCCACAGTTCAGTACTCTAGTAACTCTCAAGAACTCAGGGACATCCTCAAGATCAGCAGCCACTTGGGATGGCAGCAGGCACCTCCTTGCTGTTCCTGCCCACTGCACCTCATGGTGGAGGAGAACCTTTCTGAGGTATTTCCTTCTGTGGTAGACATTTGGGCTGACTCCCAGAAGATTACCTTGAAACCATGCCTGAGGCTTTCTTTCAGTTCATGTCTTCCATTGAAAGATTTCTGCAATCTGCTGTCAAAGTCTCTGCATAGTGGTGTTTTCATCAGCCTGGGCAATTCCTGATGCTTACAGAGGAATCACCAGGCCTCATTTGTGTGTCTCTCTGTTTTTGGCCCAATCCCCAGCTTGTATGGGATGTTAATGAATGTCTAAGAGGAGGCCCTCAGGAGAGCTAGGGACATCGCACTTCTGCTGTCTGCTGTCAGCTTCCCTTAAAGCTCCCCAACCAGGGAGACCCAACATTTATCTGCTGCCCAGCCAATGAGAGTCAATGTTCTTGTTTATGTCACACCTATAGCCAATGAAAAGCACTGGATTGAGGCATTTGGCCCCTCCCACACATTGTGAGTGCACCAGTAGGAAGGTCTCAGGAAAAGCTGTAGGTCTGCACATGCCAAGAGGCTGGAGTAGTTAAGGCACATACTGCTCTTTGTGAGGGACCCGGGTTCGGTTCCCAGCACACACACACGGACACTCACAATGGTCTAAAACTCCAGCTATATGGGTTTCCATGTCCTCTTCTGGCTTCTTCCACACCAGGAATGCAAGTAGTGCACATACATAAAAGCAACACAAATATACAGCAAAACAAGGTGGCCAAAGTCATTAATATCATTAATCTCTCTGGGATAGGGGCAAGAGGATCTCTAAGAGTCCCAGGCCAGCCAAACCTTCACAATCTCAAAAAACAGACACCCCCAATCCATATACACAAAACAATTGTATTTTTAAGATTTATTTATTGTATTATGTATACTATGTTTTGCCTGCATGTATGCCTACATGCCAGAAGAGGGCACAAGATCTCTTTTATAGATGATTGTGAGCCACCTGGGGTTGTTGGGACATATGGAAGAGCAAACAGTGTTTTTAACCTCTGAGCCATCTCTCCAGCTCCCCATAAAATAATTTAAAAAGCACTAGTCACTGTCATTGTTAGAAATGCTTATGTGTGTGCACACTCACATATGCCCATGCATGCATGTGTGAATGTGTAAACATTTTAGGGATAGCATTCTTACCTCTCTAACTATCTATCTACCTATCTTTGGTCATTTTGATAGAAGTTTCCCTGTGTAGCCTTAGCTGTCCTGAACTCACTTTAAAGAGCAGGCTGACAGAGATCTACTTGCATCTGCCTCCCTGAGTACTGGTATTACAGACAAGCTAGCATTCTTACTTTATAATAAGAAACACTTCATAACTTTAAGTAGAGGTTTTTTTTTTTTTCAATGCTTGAATATAGATGGCAGAACTCACATTGGGTGGTCACAATATCTAAATTATCCTGTACTTCCCAGATGGAGTTAAATCCTTTTGGACTAAGTACCAGAGGTGAAACACATAGAAGACAAAATCAGGAGAGAGTCTCCTTACATCAAAAACACTGTCCACCAGGTTCTTCCTGTAGACTCTACAGGAAGACAAAAGTGGCTAAGAGGAGAAACTCTGTTAACATCTGATATCTAAGAGTATTGATTATGCTACATAGGGAGAGCCAGACCACCAGAGCTGCACTGAGGCCAAAATATAGCTTTCTTTATGATAAAGGAATACCAGGCTGTGAGAGAGAGAGAGAGACAGAGACAGAGACAGAGACAGAGACAGAGACAGAGACAGAGACAGAGAGAAAGAAAGAAAGAGAGAGAAGCAGACAGACAGAGACAGAGACAGATGTGAGTTGGGGATTTTACAGGGTATTCCAGTCAGTCCAAGTGCAGTGGGACAGTTTTAAGAAAAAGGAACTCTCACAGGTAAAAGAGAGTGAAGTAAGTAAACTTTGCTTATGTAGGCTAATGTTAGGGCCATCAGGACAGCCAGAGGCTTTGGTCAAGCTGTCCTGGTGGAACAAGGGGTCAGCACACTTCTGAGAAGTGTATTGTCTTCCTTTTCCATTTGCCCAGGGAGGGTTGAATCCCATACAGGTCATCCATCTTGGTATATTAGGTGACTCCATCTTGGCCCAAAAATCTAGGATGGCTCAACATTGATAGAGTGGATAACCTCCATGAAGACAGGCATTTAGACTTTAGGTCTTACCATGACAAAGAATATGACAGCTCAAGGTGTGGAAGTAGGGTTGTAACTAGCCTGGAAGAAATGAAGATAAAAAGACACTTGTGTCTCTCAGCCTGACTTTCAGACTGTTGAAAGAGTATACCTCTCCCACAATCCTAAAATTGGACTTTTTCAGGATTTTTTTTGTACATAAAATAACAAGCTCCTGTCCAGAGGGAGATGTTATTGCCAGGTGAGAGATTTCACCTTTCCAACAACTGATCAGCCCACCTTACAGGATAAGATTACAACTCAGAGAGTGATACCTCACTGCTATGCAGGACCACACTTGATTGGCACTGCCTAGATGAATATATCCTTATCCTCGTATCTAAACTTGGATCTCATTTCATAGCCCTAAAAATGAACCTGAGAGATCTGCTGGATATCTTTGTCTGTCTTCCTGGTGTGCCCCCCCCAATAAAACTTTTTACTGTTTTCTACTTTGTGTTTTTAAAAATATTTTTTATTTAATCACTTTACAGCCTGATCCCAGTCCCCTCCCTCCTCTTCTAGTTCCATCCTCATGCCCTTCTTTCCTCATTTTCTGCTGTCCTCCTTATTCTCAGAGAATGGGAGGCCCAAAGGAGTGCCAACTCAATTAGGCACCTTGAGTTACAAGAGGACTAAATGCTTCCTCTTCCCTTGAGACCAGACAAGGCAGCCCAGATAATAGAAATTGTCCAAAGGCAGGCAACAGAGTCAGAGGCAGCCCCTACTCCTTTTATTAGGGGACCCACTTGATGATCACACTGCAAGGCTGTCACATATGTGTAGGGGGTTTATGTCCAGCCCATGCATGCTTTTTCGTTGGTGCTTCATTCTCTGTGAGTTCCCAAGGATCTACGTTACCTTACTCTGTATGTCTTCTTGTGGTGTTCTTGACCCCACCAGCTCCCTCATTCTTCCTCCCACTCTTCCACAAGACTCCCCTAGCTTGATCTATTGTTTGACTGTGCGTCTCTGCATTTATTCCCATTGGCTGCTGGATGAAACCTCTCAGAAGACAGTTTTTTTAGACTCCTGTATGCAATCATAGCAGAATATCATTAGTAGTATCAGGGGTTGGCTCTCTCCCATTGGGTAGGTCTCAAGTTTGGCCAGTCATTGGTTGGCCATTCCCTCAATCTCTGATCCATCTTGATCCCTACACTTCTTGTAGGTGAAACAAATTTTTGGTCAAAAATTTTATGTGTGGGTTGGTGTCCACCTCTGTCCACTAGAAGTCCCACTTGTCTATAGGAAGTGGTCACTTCATGCTCCCTAAGCACTGCTGATAAGTGTCGCATTGACGGTCACCCCTATAGACTCCCAGGAGTCTTTGCTGGCCAGAGTTGGCCTTTACCAATTTCAATTCTTTCTCCAAGTGTTCTCCAACATCCCTGTCTCTCCAGACCTGAGCCTATCTCGATTACCCTCCACCCAGTTTCCTCCCTTCATCTACTTCACATATCTATTTTATTTCCACTCTTTCTGAGTCATATTCAAGCATCCTTCCTTAGGCCCTTTTCAGCTTTGTGGGGTGTGTGGATTATAGACTATTTACCCTGTACTTTATGGTTAATATCCACTTATAGGTGAGTACATACCGTGTGTGTCTTTTTGGATCTGGGTTACCTCACTCAGGGTGAGCTTTTCTAGTTGCATCCATTTGCCTTCAAATTTTATGACATCCTTGTTTTTTTTTTTTTGTTTTTTTGTTTTGTTTTGTTTTGTTTTTTTGTTTTGTTTTTTTTTTTCCACATGGGAGGTTTATTAAGGGAAGTGGTAGGAAAGGGAAAGGGAAGAGGGAAGGGAAAGGGGAAAGGGGTTACAGAGACCGTCTTTAGGCAGGGAAGAAGAGAAATAGTGCGATGTCCTTGTTTTTAATAGATGTGTAGTAATCCATTGTGTTGATGAATTTCTTTATATATTCTTCGACTGACGGGCATATAGGTTGTTTCCAGTTTCTGTCTCTTATGAAAAGAGCTGTCATTGCTATAGGTGAGCATGTGTCCTTGTGATATGGTGCAGCATCTTTCATGTATATGCCCAGGAGTGGTATAGCTGGGTCTTGAGCTAGATCTATTTCCAATTTTCTGAGAAACCTACCAACTGATTTCCACAGTGGTTGTACTAGTTTGCATATCCACCAGCAATGGAGGAGTGTTTCCCTTCCTCCACATCCTCACCAGCATGTGCTTCACTTAAGTTTTTGATCTTAGCCATTCTGATGGGTGTAAAATTTGCATTTCTCAGATGACTAATGACACTGAACAGTTCAAATGTTTTTGCACCATTTGATATTCCTCTTTTGAGAAATCACTGTTTAACTCTGTGACCCATTCTTAAAACTGATTATTTTGTTTGTTGGTTTTAATTTCTTGTATTCTTTATATAATTTGTATATATATATATATATATACACACACACACACACACACACATATATATCCTCTGTTGGATGTAGGGTTGGTGAAGATCTTTCTCCAGTCTGTAGGATGACGTTTTCTTCTGTTCACAGTGTCTTTTGCTTACAGAAGCTATCCAGTTTCAGTGGGTACCATTTATTAATTTTTATATTACAGTCTGAGTTGTTGGTGTTCTGTTCAGGAAGTTGTCTCTTGGGCCAATGAGTTCCAAGCTCTTAACTACTTTCTCCTCTAGTATATTTAGTATTTATGGTTTTATGTTGAGATCTTTGATCCACTTGGTCTTTAGTTTTATGGAGGGTGATAAATATGTGTCTATTTGCATTTTCTACAAGTAGACATCCAGTTAGATGATCACCATTTGTTGAAGATGCTATCTTTTTCCATTGTATGGTTTTAACATCAGGTGTGCATAGGTATTTCTGTTCATTTCTGGGCCTTCAATTTGATTCCATTGATCAACCAGTGCATTTCTATGCCAGTACCATACAGCTGTTAGTAGTATTGCTCTGTAGTGAAGCTTGAAGTTTGGGTATGGAAACACCTCCATAATTTATTTTTTTTTTTGTACAGAATTTTTTTTTAGGTATTATGGGTTTTGTGCTTTTCCATGTGAAATTGAGAATTGTCCTTTCAAGGTCTGTAAAGAATTGTGTTGGTATTTTGATGGGAATTTCATTTAATCTGTATATTGCTTTTGGTAAGGTGGCCATTTCTACTATGTTAATCCTACCAATCCATGAGCATGGGAGATCTTTCCATCTTCTGATATCTTTTTCACTTTTTAAAAAATTTTCTTCAGAGACTTGAAGTTCTTGGTTCTTGTCAACCAGGTCCTTTGCTTGCTTGATTAACATTTCCCCAAAATATTTTATAATTTATGTGGCTGTTGTGAAGGGTGTTGTTTTCCTAATTTTTTTCTCAGCCTTGTTGTCCTTTGTATAGAGGAATGTTTTCGTTTTGTTTGTTTCTTTGGTTGGGTTTTTTGTTTGTTTTCGTTTTTGTGTTTTTTAGTTAATATTGTATCCAGCCTCTTTGCTGATGGTGTTCATCAGCTGTAGGAGTTCTCCAACAGAATTTGGTGGGTTACATTTTTTATACTATCATATCATTTGTGAATAGCAATACTTTGACTTTTTTTTCTTTCTTCTTTGTATCCCCGATCTCCTTTATTGCTCTAGCTAGAACTTCAAGCACTGTGTTGAATAGATACAGAGAGAGCGGCAAGCCTTGCCTTGTCTCAGATTTCAGTGGGATTGATTTAAGTTTCTCTCCCTTTAATCTGATGTTGGCTATGGCTTGTTCTATATTTCCTTTATTGTGTTTAGGTATGTACCTTTTTCCCCTGATCTCTCAGAATCTTTTAACATGAAGGGTGTTGGATCTTCTCGAAGACATTTTCAGCATCTAAAGAGATGATCATGTCTTTTTTCAGTTTGTGTATACAGTGGATTAAATTCATGGATTTTCATATGTTGAACAATCCCCGGCATTCCTGGGATAAAGCCTACTTCACCCTGCTGGATGATATTTTTGATGTGTTCTTGGATTTTGTTTTCAAGTATTTTATTGAGTAATTTTGCATCAATGTTCATAAAGCAAATTTTTCTAAATTCTCTTTCTTTGCTGGGTGTTTGTGTGGCGAAGGTATCAGGGTGACTGTAGCCTCACAGAATGAGTTTGGAAATGCTCCTTCTGTTTCTATTTTGTGGAATAATAGTCTGGTAGAATTATGTGCTAAAATCATTTGGCCCAGCCCTTTTCTTTCTTCTTGGTTGGTAGACTTTTAATGACTGCTTCAATTTTCTTACAGTTATAGGTCAAATTAAATTGTTTACTTAATATTGCTTTCAAATTAGTAAGGGGAATCTATCAAGAAAATTGTCCATTTTGTTTAGACTTTCCAATTTTGTGGAGTATGGGATTTTGAAGTAAGACCTAATCATTCTTTCGATTTCCACAGCATATTTTGTAATGTCCCCCCTTTTATTTCTGATTTTGTTAATTTGGATATTGTCTAGCTGCCCTTTAGTTAGTTTGACTAAGGGTTTGTCTATCTTGTTGATTTTCTTAAAAAAAAAAAAACAGTTCTTGGTTTTGTATTGTTTTCTTTGTTTCTGATTTATTGGTTTCAGCCTTGAGAGTGATAATTTTCAGGTGCCTATTCATCCTGGGTAAGTTTGCTTCCTTTGTTCTAGAGCTTTCAGGAACGCTTTTAAATTGCTAGCATGAGCTCCCTCCAATTTCTTTATGTAGGCAATTAGTGCTATGACCTTTTCTTTCAGCACCACTTTCATTGTGTCCCAAGATTGGGTATGCTGTGCCTTCTTTTTCATTGAATTCTACCAAGTGTTTAATTTCTTGCTTTATTTCTTCCCTGACCCTGTGGTCATTGTGTAGAAAATTGGTCAGTTTCCATGAATTTGTAAGCTTTCCGTTGTTTCTGTTGTTGCTGAAGTCCAGCTTTAATCCATGATGGTCTGATAAAATAAGGGGTTTCTCTGTGTAGCCTTAGCTGTCCTGGACTCACTTTGCAGACTAGGCTGACCTTGAACTCACAGAGATCTGCATGCCTCTGCCTCCCCAAGTGCTTGGATTATTGTACCTGGCTTTCCTGTATTTCTCTAAGGGATTTATTAATTTCTTCTTTAAAGGGCTTTATCATCTTATCTTAATAAGATTGCATTGAAGGTCATTTTCTAGTGCTTCATCTTTCCATGGACTTGGAGAGAGGCATAGGAGATGACGGAGGGAAGGAGTGAGGGGACTACAGCTTGAACACAAACTGAATAAACTGTAATTAATATAAAAATAAAAAGTCAATAAAAATGTACTGGTTTGCTGTTGTGTGTTAGCAGGGTTCTGGTGGTGCTATATTATACTGGTTCTTGTTGTTTGTGTTCTTTTGCTGGCCCTTAGCCGTCTGGTTGTTTCTGGCATTGGCATGCCTCTGGTAATGCAGGCCAAGTTGTGGACCATAGAATGGAGGGCTGGGGAACAGGTGTGATTTGTCTCTGGTTGTCCATGAGGGCTGCATGCCTCTTTCTGTCCTGGATAGCTGCAGGCCTCAGGGAATGGAGTCAGAGCATTTGTTTCCTGATGGCCACTGGCCTCTGGGAATGCAGTAAGGGATGTCGTTCAGCAAATGGAACATGCAGGAGCCAGAGTGTAGATCACTGCTGCTGGCTTGCCTGATGGTCCCTGATGGCTTCTGGCCCCTGTCCAGTTTGGCAAAAGACCTCTGGGGATGGAAGCTAGTGGTCACTTATTACCCCTGACCTCTGGGAATATAGGGTAGGGCTGTGGTCTGGGAGATGGAATATGCAGGGAAAAGGGTGTAGCTCACTGCTGCTGGGTTTGCCTAGGGGCAGCCAGCAGGCAGAGACCCTTGGCATAGAAGCCTCACCTGTTTGTCTTGGGTGACAGGAATGTCTCCAGGAATGGAGACCAAGCTGTGAGCCAGGAATGGGAAGCACAGGACAAGGAGCAGGGCTCCTAATTTGGCTTTCTAAATTGGCTTAATTAGGATGGATTACCTGACCTGACTTGAAGCTCAAGCTGTAATCCCCAGTTTGATAACAGTCCCTGAAAAATGTCCTTTGTGAAGCATAGAAGACCAAATATACTTTGGCTCTTGAGAATTCCCGATATCTTCTCTTGTGTAGGAAAGGCATCTTGCCTTATTTCCCTTAGTTGATCTACAGGCTCATAGCAGAGATCAGAAAGCAGAGGAAGGCTGGAGAATCCAGTATGCCAAGCCATTTGTTGTCTGGAACAGGCCTATCTATGGGTTTTCCAGGGAAACCAATAAAGATAACCCCTTAGACACCGTGTAGAGTCAATTGAGAGAATTTATTCCAAAAGGCTTTAGAGATGGCTCAGAGGATAATGGCATTTGCTATTCTTCCAAACTTCCAGAGTTCAATTCTCAGAAACTACATGGTATCTTGCAACATCTATGTGATCTGGTGCCCTACTCTGGCCTGCAGGCACACAAGTAGACAGATATTGTATAAATAATAAATAAATAAAACTTAAAAAAATAGAAAGTCCTTATCTCAGCTTGTTGCTACTATACAAAGGTATTTGTGGACTCAAGTGTATCCCCGAGCATTTAGAACAAGGGACTTTTAAAGGCAACCAGACTTTAAAGGCAATCCAACTAGGTGAACAGGGGTCTGATAGAGTCTGCTTTAGATGGTAAAAAGATTCCCTCATCATGCCCAGTTGAATAGAATCTTATTTCTCAGGTGGATCCAAGAAGTAAAATGTAGGGAAGAATTTATTGTAAGTATGCTGGATTACTGATTCTAGGGTTGGAGCAATCCCCCATAGTCCCACTCCATACAGACAGAAAGGTGGTGTCATCTATTGGTGGCAATGTCTACACATATCCATCAGAGACTGAAATAGTCCTCCTCTTTGTTACATTGTGCTCTTTTATCTGGGGTCTTTTTCTCACCTTCCCACTTACCAGGACATATGTAAAAATTTGTCTCCTTAATGTTCCCTCAATAACATGGGATGTTAGAGAATCCTCTCTCCAACTCCAGCAGAAGGTATAATCATGCTTCAATAGTGGGAAGGTTTGAGAGTTTCAAGAGATCAATTTTGGCTCCTCATTCCAGTTAATTAGTTTTTTCCCCCAGTGTTAAGGAAAACAAGAGTAAAGGAATAAGTAGCTAGTCTAGCCAAAGCAAGGTAGAATATGCAGGGAAACATGGGTCTTATTTTTGGTAAAGTCTTAGGCTGAGTGGATATTGTCTAGGTAGCTGCACAGTCCAATTCTAGTCCTGGTCTGGAACAGGCTGGCATCGAAGTGATGAATCCATGTGGGGATTTCCTAAACACTGAGTACAGTCTGAACTGTCAGGATGACAGTATGAGGTATTTGATGTATGCTTGGTCCCCAGGTCAGAATGAATTATGAGTCACTGAGGACGAAACCAGAAGAGCATCTTGAAACCTAGAATCGACTGTAGTCTGGACCTGTCAGAGAGACTACAGGTACTTAAAAGAAAAAGATTTTTAATTTTCTTAATGACAGGGTCTCTTAAATGGGGGCAAAAAAGTGGTTTCCTTCCAAAAATAATCCACAAGAGGGGAATCCATCCTTCCTTGTCAAGGGTACATCTTTCCTTAAGAAGGGCTGAGGGTAAAAAGTTGGGCCCATTTTCACCAGTTTCCAAAATTAATTTATAGATGATGGGCTTCATGCCTCCAAAGTGTCCAGAGCGCTGTCAGTAGGTGCAGTAGTGCTTCATGGTTATATTAAGGCTATATATGTGTAGGGGTCTACGTTCAGCCCATGCATACTCTTTGGTTGGTGGTTCAGTCTCTGTTAGAGCCCATCGACCCAGGTTAGTTTACTCTGTAGGTCTTTCTGTGGTGTTCTTGACCCTTCTGTCTCCCTTTTTCCTTCCTTCTGCTCTTCTACAAGTCTCCCCAAGCTCATCCTATTTTTTGGTTCTGGGTCTCTGCATCTGTTCTGATCAGCTGTTGGGTGGAGCCTCCAGAAAACAGTTGTAGGCTCCTGTCTGCAAGCAAAGCAGAGTATCATTAATAGTGACAGGGGTTGGCTCTCTTTCATGGGGTGGGTCTCAAGTTGGCCAGTTATTGGCTGGCCATTTCTTCAGTCTCTGCACCATCTTTATCCCTACACTTTTGTAAGCACCAAAAATTTGGGGTTTAAAGTTTTGTGGGTGGGTTGGTGTCTCCCTAACTCTAATGACAGTCCCATTAGGCTACTACAGGTGGCAACTTCTGGCTCCATATCCTCTGATGCTAGGAATATCAGCTCAGTTCATCCCCAAAGACTGACAGGAGCTTCCCACTTCCCAGAGATGCTCACACACACTGATTTTTGTTCTATAACCCAGCCCTCTCCCAGAAACCCTTGCTTTCTCCCCACCTGATCCCCACACTCTCACTCATCTTCCCATCCTGTCTCTAACCCAGGTCCCTTCCGAGTTCTAATTCTTATATATATTTTATTTCACCTTCCAAATGAGATTAAAACATCCTCCCTTGTCCCCCCCCCATTTTTTTTTTTACCTAGCTTCTTTGGGTCTGTGGATATAGTATAGATATTCTGTAATTTACAGCTAATATCCACTTACAAGTGAGTACATACCATGCATGACTTTCTGGTTCTGGTTTACCTCACTTAGCATGATCTTTTCTAGTTGCATCCATTTACATGCAAATTTCATGATGTCTATGTTTTTAATAGCTGAATAGTATTCCAATGTGTAAATGTATCACATTTTCTTGATCTCTTCTTTGGTTGAGGGATGTCTATGTTTTTTCCAGTTTCTGTCTATTATGAATAAAACTGCTATGAACATAGTTGAGCAAGCATCCTTGTGGAATGGTGGAGCATCTTTTGGGTAAATGCTCATGAGTGATATACCAGAGAATTCCTACAGCTGATAAACACCTTCAGCAAAGTAGCTGGATACAAAATTAACTCAAATAATCAGTAGCCCTCCTTTATACTAGTGACAAGCAAGCTGAAGAAGAAATAATGGAAAGAGCACCGTCTAATATTCGCAAATAATATGAAGTATCTTGGTGAAACTCAACTGTATGACAAAAGCTTCAAGTCTATGAAGAAAGAAATTGAAGATTTCAGAAGATGGAAAGATACCCCATGTTCAGGAATCTACAGATTCAATGAATTCCAATCAAAATACCAACACCATACTTTAGGGACCTTGAAAGAACCTCAATGTGATGTGGAAAAAAATAAAAATAAATTTTAAAAAATACCTAAAACAGTCCTGTACAATAAACCAACTTCTGGGGTTTTCTCCATCCCTGATTTCAAGCTGCACTACAGAGCAATAGTAATAAAAACTGCATGGTACTAGCATAGAAACAGACTGGTGGATCAATGGAATCGAATTGAAGAACCAGAAATAAACCCACAAAGGTAGAGACACTTGATTTTTGACAGAGAATCCAAAACCACACAATGGAAAAAACGATGGCTTCTTCAACAAATGGTGTTGGTCTTGTTGCAGCCTTCTATTTGAGACAAAGCTGCAGCCATCTTTGTTTTCAGTTTCCATTTTGTTTCTAAGGGAAAATTCAGTTCAAAAATTTAAACTTTTCAACTCTGCTTCCTGGAAGTGGCTTTTCATAGCTGACCTTATATTTTAATATGATTCAGTAGTGTCATAACTCATACTTTGTTATCTACATACTTGGCTACACTCTGGTTGCACCCTTCTTATCTACACACCTGGCTAGACTTTGGATGTACTCTACAAGACCCTAAATCCTGCCTCACTTACCTCACTTAGAACCAATCAGCTTAAAGGTTAGCTTATAATACTTTGTCTAGTAAGCTAAAATGTGTTACTGCCCTCCCTATGTCTTCAGCATTTGCTTCTTTCTATAAAAACCCTGCTGTGAGAACGAGGTTTGGCCTTGGTACAGTCTAGACCCTTGGTGACTCAGGGAAGGAAAGCCAGACACAGGTGTGCTCTTACAAGTCAGAAGACTGAAAATGTTCCAAGTTTCTACTTGATGAAGGGGGATGGATTGCCATCCACCCCTTCTTTGATACTTGGTTTTGTTGGTATATATATATATATTTTTTTGTGTGTGTGTGTTGCTTCATTTTATTATTGTCATCATCATTATTGTTGTTGTTGTTTTGGTGAAGGCCTTCACTTCATAATATTTAATTATTTTACTATGGGACATCTGGTTTTCTTCCCTGCACTCCCCAAATCCTTAGTTGTCCTTGGTGCACCTGTCTGCCCATGTCTGTCTGTATATGTATATAGTTATGTTTAATTGCTTGATTGTTGCTCTGTTTCATATTCTGTTTAACCCTTGACTTAGTTATAGCTCATTTCAAAGATTTTCAGAAAAGAGCAGCTGAATTAGGACAACAAAACCTGATAAACTGGTATTGCCTGGATCAAGCTGGGAGCAAGGCAGGGCTGCTTGATCTGTGCAATCTGTTCTTAAAGTGTTGCTAGTAGCTTTTCAACTTCTCCAGCAATGAAGCTAATGGCCTGTCTTGCTACAAAACCTCTGTGCCCATGAGAATTAGATTCAGCAGGTATGCAGGTGCTCCGCTTTTGAAACTGTAACTAGAGAAATTAAGGAAAAAATTTGTCTGTTTTAAATATGTAAATGTATACAAACACTACATGTTTCTTTCTGACTGGCTATAAATGTATGTTCTGTATATCTCGGTTATAAATTTTTGACTTATAAATTAGTGGATATGATTAAAAACCTATAGCATTGGTAACAAAAAGTTAACTTAACCTCTAAGTTAGGGTTGGAGTCATTCTGGGAAACAACAAATGGTATGAACCAACCAAAGCAACAGGTCTCCAAATATACCTTTAAATTCAATAAGGTTTTACATAATTTATCTCTTGTCCTAAAAACTATGTTCATAAAAAATAAGATTTAAAACTCTGCTTAATGAGGTTTCAGTGCTGCAACTCCATTTGTTCATGCGCAAGAACTTTTCTTACAAGGAGCCAACATCAAAACTATATACTTGATATTGCTTTTAGAGACACTGAATTGTTTACACTGTTAACATCTTGTTTTGCCTTCTAAAAAGTTATGATTATCATTTGTGACTTCCCTCTTAAGTACTTTATTTTGACATCACAAAACAACTTTTAACAAATATTCAAATATATAAGGCTATGGTACATTTTAATGTTTATCAGATATTTTATTATAATGTCTTTATTGACATATGATCTTGATATATTGATGGATTGAAAAAGCTAAAGATTGGAGCCGAGGCTAAGTGATGGAAATGGAGAGTTTCTGTCTTATACAATCCTTACTTAGAAAGACAAATGAGATAGACATTGGATGTAGGAGAAAACAAGTACAAGGACAGGAGCCTACTACAGAGGTCCTCTGAAAGACTCTACCTAGCAGTGTATCAAAGAAGATATTAAGACTCATAACCAAACCTTCGGCAGAGTGCAGGGAATCATAAGAAAGAAAGAGGAGTTAATATGATCTGGAGAGGACAGAAGCTCCACAAGGACCAAATATATCTGGGCACAGGGGTCTTTTATGAGACTGTTTCTCTAAAAGAAGGACCATGTATGGATATAACCTAGAACCTCTGCTCAGATGTAGCTCATGGTAGCTCAGTATCAAAGTGGGTATCCTAATAAAGGGAACAGAGACTGTTTCTGACATGAACTCAATGGCGGGCTCTTTGACCTCCCCCATTCCCCAAGGGAGGAGCAGCCCTGTTAGGCCACAGAGGAGTACTTTGCAGCCAGTCCTGAAGATACCTGATAAACCTGGATCAGATGAAAGGGAAGGAGGTCCTCCCCTGTCAGTGGACTTGGAAAGGGGCAGGGGGGAGATGAGGGAGGGAGGGTGAGGTTGGGAGGGAAAGAGGTAGCGGGATACAGCAGGAACAGAAAGTTAACAAACTGTAACTAATATCAAAAAAAATGTGGAAAAAAAATCTTGTTTTGCCTTCTAAAAATTATGGTTATCTTCTGTTATTTCCCTCTTAATTATTTCATTTTGATATCACAAAAACAATTTTAACAAATATTCAAATATATGTCTATGGTACATTTTAAAGTTTATCAGATATTTTATTATGTCTTTATTGACATATGATCTTTATAAATTGATGGGTAGGAAAAGCTAAAGATTAGATCCAGGGCTGAGCACTGGAAACAGAGAGTTTCTAACTTATGATACAATAAAAGAATGACCTTGTGCAGTCTTGAAACAGTTTCAACCCTGTGGGGAAAGCAAAAGACTTTTTTTAGAAGAATAGCCTAGGATTGTCAGAAAATTAAATATTTATTTTTGACTGGTGGTACCACAACAATAACAGAAATATAAATATTAAAGTGTGACAATATTAAAGAAAATAAAAGTCACTGGCTCATAAGGTCTGTTCAGGCTAGCAGAGACATATTTAAAGATATATATCTAATGGATGCAAGAGATTGTTGGGTCTTGTTTCTGCAACCATTCTGTTAGTCTGTTTCTTTTTATTGGAGAGTTGAGTCCATTGATGTTGATAGATATTAGTGACCAACGAATGATACATTCTTTTGATGTGGGGTTGGTGATGTTGCTGTGTTTCATTGCTTGTATTCTTTTGATTTTTTGTTGTGTAGTTATCTATGTCCTATGTTTCTTTGGATGTAGTTGTTTTCTTTGGGTTGGAATTTTCCTTCTATTAACGTCTGTAGGGCTGGGTTGCTGTGTAGATTTTGTTTAAATTTGGTTTTGTCATGGAATATTTTGAATTCTCTGTCTATGCTGATTGAAAGTTTTGCTGGGTATAGTAGTCTGGGTTAGCATCTGTGGTCCCTTAAGGTCTGCATTACATATGCCCAGGCCCTTCTGGCTTCCATAGTTTCTGTTGAGAAATCTGGTGTGATTCTGATAGGTCTACCTTCATATGTTACTTGGCCTCTTTCCCTTGCTGCTTTTAATATTTTTTCTTTGTTCTGTAGGTTAGGTGTTTTGACTATGATATGACATGAGGAGTTTCTTTTCTGGTCTAGTCTATTTGGTATTCTGTAGGCCTCTTGTATGTTTATGGACATCTCTTCCTATAAGTTTGGAAATTTTTCTTCTATGATTTTCTTGAAAATATTTTCTGGACCTTGGAGCCTGGTGTCTTCTTTTTCATCTACTCTTATTATTCTTAGATTTTTGTCTTTTCATGGTGTCCTTGATTTCTTGGATGTTTTTTGTTTGGAAATTTTCTGATTTTATTTTTTTCTTTGAGAGACATATCAACTTCTACAAGTGTATCTTCAGCACCAGAGATTCTCTCTTCCGTCTCTTGTATTCTGTTGGTGATGCATAACTTTGTAGTTCCTGATCTTTTCTCCATGTTCTCCAGCTCCAGTTTTTTCACTGTTTGTGTATTCTTTGTTGATTCTCATTCTGTTTTCATGTCTTGCACCATTTCCTTCATCTGTTTGAATGTGGAGTCCTGCTTTTCAATGATGGATTCTATTTTTTTTGTCCACTTCCTCTCTCTATGCCGCTAACTGTGCCTCTACTTATTTGGCTGTATTTGCCTGTATTTCTTTGCGATCTTTGTTCATTTCTTCTTTATTTGCCTCCATTTGTGGCCATTTCTCCATTTGTGGAGATTTGTTTGTTTCCTCTTTATGAGCCTCTAGTAGCTGGAAAAGCATAGTTTTAAAGTCGTTTTCTTGTGTATCTAATGAATTGAAGTGTCCATTGATTTGGTGGTTGCTGGTGAAGCCATGATGTCCTGATTTTTGTTGGGTGTGTTCTTATGCAGGCACCTGGCCATATGCTTATCTGTAACCCTCCCTGTTTGTGCCTGGAGTCTGTACTTCAGACTACACTGTCTTTTTCTGTTTTCTGGAATGTTTTTCAGGAGGATGAGAGAGGTATATTGGTTTGGGATTGTGCATTGTAGTTCCAGCTTTACCTAAGTGAGGAATGTGACACTGGCGCTATTCACAGGCATTTTTGGTGGGCTCAGTGTGTGTGTGAGGATTCCCTGACTATCGCAGGGGCCTACAGGCCATTGGTATGCAGAACTGTTTGGGATCTAGTCCTGCTAAGAACTAATGATTTAATTACAAGATTTTGCTTTACTCTAGTCTCTTACTTTATGTCTTCATGATTAAGCCTAGGATGGGCATCTAAATACAAACAAAGTTTGGTTTTACTCAGATACACTTATGGATGATGGTCTTCAAGCTCTTCAGAGATCTGCTAAATATGACATTTAAATGTTTAATGAAAAAGCTTAGTATAATAGAGATCTCCAGCTCTTAAAAAGGGCCCTAAGGTTTCCAAAGAAGATAAATGAGGCACCAAAAATTCAGCCTGGATTATGGTACACTCTCCATTGCTCCACACATTACAGGGGCCCAGTCTGAACTGTGGACAAACAAGACACCCAGAGAATTGATTGCCATATTTTGCCTAGACATAATAAGAACAACCATTCTTTCCCAAGTTCCTCCTACTCAGGAAGGATGCTCAGATTTACCAGGCATGGCAATTGCAGACTGATGCTGCCCTGGAAATTGTGCCCCTAACAAAGCCATTGACACCATGGGAACCTGATGGGATAGCTGTCTAGGTACTGAGTAAGCTGCTATCATTTAAATTAATATGTAGCCCATTAAATTATAATTTATCCTTCTCAGGTTTCTGATGGGTTTGAGAATCAGTTTAACAGCAAAAAACAAGGTTTCAACTGCCTTCTCAAAAAATGCAAATTATGAAAGTTAGAGAAAGGCATATTCAAATTGGTAAATGCAAGTTATAAAGGTTGGAGAGAGGTGTTTGAGAGGTTGGTAAATGCAAGTTACAAAGGCTAGAGAAAGGTGTTTTAAGGTTAGCAAATGCAAATTAAAAAAGTTAATGGGGTTTTGAGAATTTATTAAAAATATTTGATGGTCTAAGAGGATGCCTTAAATGCAAGCTAAAGAAAATAAAATGTTTGAGGGTCTAAAAACATGTTTTAAGGTTGGTATCTAGAAAAATGTTTTAAGGTTGGTATTTAAAAAGCCTCCAAAATATTTGAGGATCTAAAATATTTTAATACTGGTAAATACAAATTATAAATATTAAAATATATAAAAACTTCAAAGATGATAGATGATTTAAGGTACTATTGTATTAGGAATGATTAAAACTTTAACATTAATCAGATTTCAAATTGCAGCCCTGCTAGGCCACAGAGAAGGACTTTGCAGCCAGTCCTGAAGATACCTGATAATACAGGGTCAGATGAAAGGGGAGGAGGTCCTCCCTTATCAGTGGACTTGGAAAGGGGCAGGAAGGAGATGAGGGAGGGAGGGTGGGATTGGGAGGGAATGACAGAGTGGGATACAGCTGGGATACAGTTACATTTACTGTAATTTAATATTAATTAGTTACATTTTATTAAATGTAACTAATAATAAAAATAAAAAATAAGTAAAAATAAAAAATAAATAAAAATTAAAAAATGTTTCCCAGGCATATTTTAGTAATTTAAAAAAATAGAGTGTTAGGCTTAGTTACCTTGGGCAGGACAAATATTTCACTTACCTTCATCATCCTTCTCCTGGCTCACATACAATGCCATCCATCATAATCATTCTCAATGTACTATCATTCATCCATAATCTCATTGTACTTGCTTGTATTCTTCATCTGGGCCATTTCACTCCACTTTTGGAGTCCTTCCTCCTCGCTCTTGAGATTTCTTCTCATGCTGACCCATAATGGGGTCCTCCTTCACCTCTCCTTCCATCTGTCTATGTCCCCTGATTCTGTCTTCTAAAGCTTAGGAACCTTAGCCACACCTACCCCTTTCTGCCCTGCCCAGGTATAGGCTGTTTAATCAACCAATCAGATATGTCTTAGCAGGTTTACACAACAAAGATAGATGTAACCATATCTTGAAGGCCAGGAACAGGCATCAGACCAACCTCCAGCACAAGCCAATTTTTCTGTTTTGCTATACTTAAAAAGATTCTTAAAAGCTTCAAAGAATAACTTAGATGCACCTGTCACTGGTCAAATGGACTCCAAATAAGTACACTTACCTGTCCCTAAAAATAGAAAATTTCCCCCATTCTTGGAATTCTTCACCTTCTCCAATAACCAGGAAATTTTAATTCTGTCCCTAGTCTGTATTTGTCTCAGCAGATTTTAACTAGGCTGACAGACTCTATTCAGGAAATAGTGCTCAGATCTGCATTTCCTGAAAGCTGATGTAAACCAGTCCACCCAACGAGATTTCTTCTTTTCTTTCAACTGGATCACTAATCAGAAGCTTCTGATAAATTCCCCATTGTCTAGCTCTGACTAGTATGTCAGCCTTCCTTGGCTGCAATAATAACAGTCTAAAGTCAGCTAGAAATAGTACGTCAAAATATGTTCCCTGGCACAAAGAACAAATGGGATCCTATTGGACAATCGACATACCAAACATGGGCCCTTAGTCCTGTTCTTTCTGGTTATACATTATGCCCCTTGCATGTTAAATATAATATAATCCATTATGTAATGGACAAAAAAGCATATAACCAAAGATTTGATTCAGGTACATAAAGACAGGGACGAATGTTGAGGCCTGGTCTTTTTGGCATAATTATAGCCATTTCTGTTTCAGGCCTAACAACCACACCATGTCAGCTTGTGCTGACATAAAGAAAAGCTCTCTGTGCAAGGTCAGGATGACAAAAACTATGTTTATATTCAACATATTCTGTGGCTTTGCTACTCCTAGAAATTCCCCAATCATAAACATAGCTGGCCTTAAACATAAATTCCACATTTGAAAGACTAAATTAAAGTCGGTTGATGATTAATAATATTTAATATTAAATTATCTTTTAGTTAAAGAGTGGTTATTCCTAAACCAGCTCCATACCCAAATCACCACACAGAGAATAGGATTTAATTAACCTAGAGCACAATGCTGGGCAATAATTACTCTGTCATAAACCTCCAAGAGTGCATAGCTTCCTGGCATTCAGATTTCCTACATTATACTTGCTTTCTAGTCATATTTTAGTCCTGGTGCTCTCCTTTGGGACCTCTCTTCCTATAGCTTCTTTCTCCCCCCCCCCCGACCAGGATGTCCCACCTTATTCTCTCCATTGCTCAGCATTGGCTGGTTGTTTTTTGTTTGTTTTGTTTTTGTTTTTGGCAATACAGAGAACTGTAGCATGTTTACAGAAACTTAAGACAGGTGATGCTTAGAATAAGCATCACAATGCAATGTCTAGTAGGTTAGAGAAATCAGCATTTGAATGAACATGGGTAAATTGTATACATTCCACAGGAACATTACACCAACAGTCAGCTAGAACTGCTTGGTCAATTTAGCATAAATAACTTAACTCAAAGGAGATTATCCTGGTCCACTACCCCTCCATCCCACATGTGAGCTAATTGTGTTTTTTTGCCTTTATAAGCTAACTCTATAAAGCATGCAATGTCACACTTTGGATCCTGAGTCCGCTCTTTCCCTGACCATGGTCAGTCTTAGGGTGTTGTATTCAATAAACTGTGCATACCTCACTGAGATCAGTGTCTGACTGGTTTGTGAGACTTCCTGTGGACATTAACACCTTGAATCTCACTCAAAGAAGGAAATAGATTAAACAGCAGAAGCAGATGAAGAGAGGGAACTGGAGAGAAGATGATTGCATGAGGTAAATGAGTGAGGAGGATTTGATGTGTGGATGTGGAAAGTGGAGAAGTCATGGGACAAGGCTTGGGGAGAAAGGGAAACTGTGGGTAGGGCATCTCTGAGATAAGCTGGAGACATTCAGGTAGGCTTCAGGGAGAATATGGTGATGACTGTAGCTGAGCTTCCTAGCAGTGGGGGACATGGAGATGAAGGAGGAAAGACATTTTCTAGCCAGGCAGGACTTACAGTGATGGGAGGTAAACAAAATATTCCACCTAAAAATCTTTGACCCAAAATTCACCCTGCCTATGAGATGTGCAGAGTTAAATATAGAATAGAGACTGAGGGAATATCCAACCAATGCCTCTCTTAACCTGAGACCTGCCCATGGGAAAGAACCAACCCCTGACACCATTAACAACACTCTGTTATGTGTATAGACAGGAGCCTAGCATAACTGTTCTCTGAGAGGCCCCACCCAGCAACTGACTGAATCAGATGCTGAGATTCATAGCCAAGCATTAAGTGGAGCTCAGGGAGTCCTGTGGAAATGTGGGGGAAAGGATGGAAGGACCCAGAAGGGACAAGAATTACACAAGAAGTCCAACAGAGTCAACTAACCTAGAAGTATGGGGGTTTACTGAGATTTATGCACCAACCAAAGAGTTTGCATGGACTGGACCAAGGCCCCCTATACATATGTAACTGATGAGCAGCTTAATCTTCATGTAGGTATCCTAGTAAGTTAAGTAGCTGCTGTCTATGAGGTGAACTCTTTTTCCTACCTTTTGATCAGTTTCTCCTAATGGGGCTACCTTGCCAGGCTTCAGTGGAGAAGGATGAGCTCAGTCTTAAGGAGACTTGATGTGCTGGGGTGGGTTAGTCAGGGACTTCCCTTTTCTGAGGGGAAAGGGAGGGGGATAGGTGGAAGTGGGTAGTAGTGTTGGACTGGGAGGAGATAGGGGCCTATGATCCATTTGTCAAGTGAGCCACAGGGATGATTCTGGACTATTACCTTATACCTAAAAGAACAGTTTACCCAAGCCACAAGCAGGTGATTCACTCATTTAATGTTGGCCCTAGATTGTCTTTTCTCCTGTCTAGGAAGAGATTTTCTTTGAAAATTTGACACCACCATTACTTTAAGTCCTCAACAAATTATAATTTCCTATGCTCCTGCCTACCAATTCAGCTGAACTACCCCTCTCTCTGAAGATTATTTCCCAGCTGCTCCAGATTCCAAAAAAGAAAGAAATCCAGATCTAGGGATTCTGGTCCAGGACTTGCAACAACAGTGTCTTAAGGTCTGGGCTGAGACAAACATCCATTCTTGGAAGTGCACCACCCACCAGTCATGGTAAATCTCTTGACTATAGCCACACCTGTAAGGGTCCAGC
Source organism: Rhombomys opimus (assembly GCA_010120015.1). Lineage (NCBI taxonomy): Eukaryota > Metazoa > Chordata > Mammalia > Rodentia > Muridae > Rhombomys > Rhombomys opimus. The sequence goes on along the minus strand of REGO01000787.1, from coordinate 230,847 downwards.
AACATCCCATGAATGAAAGGCTTGGCTGCCAATTGCTCGCTATTGAAGAGGCTATTAGAAGCTAACATTCTTAACCCATGCCACTTGTCTTGGAATACACCTGTTCTCTCTGTCTGTAAAAGAAAGAACTTTGATTACCAGACAGTTCAGGAACTCCAGCCGGTAACTAAACAGATTGAAATCATTCATCCCACCGTTCTATCTCTTTACGCTTTGTTCAATTCCTTAGTGCCAGTCTACCAGGTATCCAGGTATCCACTTACCAGTGAAAACAGCTCTGTCCTAGTGTAAACAAACAAACAAACAAAACAACAAAAAACAAAAAAAAAAACAAAAACAAAAAAGAACATAGTTGGATTGCCTGTTACAGTGATCAAGTGCTCTTGGAGGCCAAAGATGATAGACCCCTGACCCCTTCCTCCTGATTCACTGTCCATCTCCATTATGGTTGGGAGGATCATTGCTGTCCTATGTGTGATGGCTTTTCTTGGATGTCAACTTGAGTATATATGGAATTAACTAAAACCCAAATATTGGGCACATCTATGTGTGAATTTTTATTTGAATTATTTGAAGTGTAAAGACCCATTTCTAATCTGGATCTCTGTGATGAAAAGATAAACCTTTAATCCAGAACTTTTGAGGAAAGAAGATACACTCTTAATCTGGGCCACACCTTCTGCTGGCAACCTATATAAAAGACGTGGAAGAAGGAGTTTTCTCTCTCTTTGCCTGCTTGCTCTTGCTCTTGTTGGCAGGTTCATTCCTTCACAGTATTAAATCCCACTTCTTCAGGATTTTGGCATATACTGAAGACCAGCTAACTGGTGGACTGAACAATCATAAGTTATATGGATCTTGCATTTGTAGACAACCATTGTTGGACTGGCTGAACCACAGCCTATAGGCTATTCTAATAAATACAATATATATTCATATATATGCATGTGTGTACATATATGTATATGTACATATATATGTATTTTTTCTTTATTTCATTCTTTAAATTCTGATCCTCTAAGGAACACTAATTAGTAGAAATTTTGGTACCAGAAAGGTTCTAGAGCCACAGAAATATAAGGATGAATATTTAAGTATCTGGAATCAGCTTTCCAATTTGCCAACACACTGCAGTTACTGAAGCCTCTCCTGTGAGTCCAGAGAGTACTGAAAGCCATCGTGTGAACTATTATGCTCACTTAAGGTGACAAATGCATTTGATTATTCTGATTTGAAACACAACAGATTCAGTGACACTGTATGTTAAACTATTGACAATATTGAAAAATCAGGAAAATGATGATGTTGGTTGGTTGCTACTCACATCTACGGATTAATTGACAAAGAAAAAGAATGAGTGCCATGATAAAATTAAAGAACTTCTAGTATCTCACAATAGAGTGAAGGACAAGAATGAACTGTCTTTGCTACTTTGTGGGTTCTTTTTGCCACCCTTTCATCTCACCACTTTCACCCCTAACACTAAATACGCAAGAAAAAAGGATAGAGGGGAGAGAGGAATTAGGAAAATATCTGTATCTCACTGGTTTGCTTTTGTTTCTTCTTTGACCAGGGCCATCCAGATAGTTAAGGGCATGGAATTCCTCTTTGGCAGGGGCCTCAATTTAAGCTTTTTGGAGGTTGTTTTGATGTGTGTTACTGGCCCTTAAGATCTGGTTATCCCTATGTTTGTTGTGTAAACCTGCCTAAGAAATATCTGATTGGGTGATTAAATAGCCTATACCTGGGCAAGGCAGAATGGGGTGGGTATGGCTAAGGTTGTTGGGCTTTGGAGGACAGAGAGAAACAGGGGAAATAGATGGAGATGAAGAGAGGAAAAAGGAAGATGGAAACCACATGGGGTCAGGAGGAAGAACTCCAATAATGGCATGAAAAATTCCAGATAAAGAATTAAAGCAAGTATTTGTAAGATTATGGTTGGCAGATTGGAGAAATAAGAATGGCACTGAATGGGGGCTGGGAGATAAATGGTGAGGTCATTCAGGTAGTGTAGGTAGGTATATCTGCCCAGCCCAAGGTAAATAAGACAATTATAAAATCCACCAGGTGTTTGTCTTATTAGTTCTGATAGCAGGTTAGATAATACTACTGTGATAACCTTAGCACTAATAATAAAGATTATATAGCCCAACACTTACTTGTTAATTTACAACAACATAAACTAGACATTGGTTGGCCACTCTCACAAACACTGCAACAATCACTACCCCTGTGCATCATGCAGGCAGATTGTAAACTGAAGGTTTTGTGTCTGCTTGATGTCTGAGTTTCTCTTTCAGTGGCCTGCAGACTGCCTTCCTGTGCCAAAGGGACTAGAACATAGGGGTGAAGGCTTTATGCAGGTACCAGCTTGATCCCCTATGATCAAGAGCTGTGTGGAGGTGGTCCTCTTCAATGGGCCACCCACTATTGCCCAGTTTTGGAGAGCAACCCTTTGTCATAACATCATCCTGTGTTCTTTGGAGGTCTCCCTGAAAGCCTCTTGACCAAAGACTCCACTGAATGCAACCCTAGCCTATCACTGTAAGTCTTGCCTGACTACAAAAGATGGCCAGTTCAGACTCCATACACTTCATTGCTTCTCATACATTCCAGAAATGTTCCCCTGCACTAGGTTTCCCCCAACCCCTAAATGTCCCCCAATTCTAGCTGTCCCTCGCTTCACTCTCACCCCCAAAACAACCCCCTCCAAGCTGATCTCTCCTGTTCTCACTCACCCCCAGTCCATCTGAAAAATCTATTCCATTTCTTCCTCCCTGGGAGTTCCATGTTTCCCCCTATAGCTCTCCTCTTTGTCTAGCCTCTATGGGTCAATGGGCTGTAGCTTTATTATCAGTTACTTAACTGTTAATCTCCACTAATAAGAGGATAGATAGTGTATTTATCTTTCTGGGTCTGGGTTACCTCATTCAAGGTAAATTTTTCCTACTTGATTCCATTTGTTTGCAAATTTCATGATGTCATTTTTAGCAGCTGAATGGTACTTCATTGTGTATATGCACCATTTTATCCATTCTTTGGTTGAGGGACATATAAGTTGTTTCCAGTTTCTGGCTATTATGTATAAAGCCACAATGAACATAGTTGAGAAAGTTTCCTAGTGGTAGGATGGCACAGTATTTGGATTTATATCCAAGTGTGGAATAGCTAGGTGGGTCTTGAGCTAGATTGATTCCCAACTATCTGAGGAACCACCATATTGATTTTGATAGTGGCTGTACAAGTTTGCACTGCCACCATAGATGCAGGAGTATTCCCTTTGCTCCACATTCTTGCCAGCATGAGCTGTCACTTGTGTTATTTATCTTAGCCATTCTGAAAATATATAAGACAGAATCTCAAAGTAGGGACAATCAAGTTCCACTGAGATAGGAGCCTAATGAAAATACTTAAGGGTTTTACTGTTAGCCATTCTCCAGTCTTTCTACAGAGGGACCAATGGCCTTTCCCCAAGGTAACTGCTCACTGGAGAAAGGGAACAACAGAGCTCCTGGGATGTATTGTATACTGGTTCTGAATTGACACTGATTCCAGGAGACCCGCCCCCCACCAAAAAACAAACAAACAAACAAACAAACAAACAAACAAAAAACACTGTGGCCTCCAGTTATATAAGGGTTTATGGAGGTCAGGTAATTAATGTGGTTTTGGCTGAAGTCTGACTCATAGTATGTCCAGTGGGTCCCTGATCTCATCCCATGGTTATTTTTTCCAATCCCAACATAATTTGGACACACACACACACACACACACACACACACACACACAGACCTGGGTTTGGGACAGTTTAAACTTTCATTCCTCCATTTTCCCTTCTCGTTACAATATGGACAACAATCCCTGTCCTAGTGATTGTACTATTGCTATGAAAAGACACCATAAGGAACTCTTATAAGGAAAAGCATTTCATTGGTTCTTGCTTACAGTTTCAGAGGATTTGTCCATTATTTTCATGGCAGGGAGTAAGGCAGCATGCAGGCATACATGACTACTTAAATCATTTTTAGACACAATTTACGGTGTTTTTAAAGTAAATTTTTTTAAATCATAGAATATTTTATTTCCCTAGAATTGGCTTTGTATTTTACTAAGCACACAGAAGAGGCTAGACATGTCAAACCAAATTCTTGGTTATTTTCCTACAGGACAAAAAAAAAAAAAAGAAAGAAAGAAAGAAAGAAACCTAGTGTTGTGACACACACCTACAGCACAAGTTATCTGTAAGGCTGAGATGTGAAGATTGCTTGATCACTGGAGTTTAAGACTTGTTTGGGAAACATAGTTAGACTCTGAAACAAAACAAGAAAAGACAAATATCCCAACAACATAATACTATGCTCCATTTGACATTTCATAATAACATTTTGTATGTTTTATGAGTGATTTAAAATGTGCTAAATCCAAAATTTAAATTTAAATGATCTTTATTGATAACGTTGTTTAACAGTGGTAGAGAAAAAAAGTCCACTATTATAAGAAAAGAATTAAAACTTTGCTACAGAATAATAGCTGCAAGATACATACCTTTTTGCATTTTATTAAAATTTATTAATATAGGTTAAACAGCTTTTGAGAATGTTACCTTTTGCTGTTGCTTTTCCATGAAGAGGTAGTAAACATGTTCAATTTTGAGATAAATGATGTACATGTATAACAGCAAATTAAAAATTAAAAATCAAAAATCTTAATATCTGCTTTGATATACTACAAGGTAGAGTCTTTCAGAGGTTCTCATGGTAGGCTTCTGCGCTGTTACTTGTTTGCTCCTACATCCAATATCCATCCCATTTTTTTTTCTAATTAAGGATTGATCAAATTACCCCGAGTCCTCTTTTAGTTTATCTTCTTTAGGAGTATAGACTTCAGTATATTTATCCTATCTTATAGTTCTATATAAGTGAGTATATACCGTGTGTGTCTTTCTGCTTTTGGGATACCTCACCCAGAATGATCGTTTCTAGGTCCCACCATTTGCCTGCAAATTTCATGATTTCCTCGTTTTTAATTGCTGAGTAGTATTCCATTGTGTAAATATACGACAATTTCTGTATCCATTCCTCAACTGAGGGACATCTGGGTTGATTCCAGGTTCTGGCTATTACAAATAAAGCTTCTACAAACATGGTTGAGCACATCCTTGTTGTGTACTTGAACATCTTTTGAATATATGCCTAGGAGTGGTATAGCTGGATCTTGAGGAATCACTATTCTTCTTAATTGTCTGAGAATGCGCCAGATTGATTTCCAAAACCAAACTTCAGCAGAGTTCAGGGAATCGTATGAAAGAAGGGGGAGGTAGTAAGACTTGGAGAGGACAGGAGCTCCATAAGGGCCAAATATATCAGGGCAGAGGGGTCTTTCATGAGACTGTTTCTCCAAACAAGGACTATGTATGGATATAACCTAGAACCTCTGCTCGGATACAGCCCATGGTAGCTCACTATCCAAGTGGGTTCTCTAGTAAGGAGAACAGGGATTATTTCTGACATGAACTCAATGGCTAGCTCTTCAAACCACCCCTCAAGGGTGAAGCAACCTTGATAGGCCACAGAAGAGTGCATTGATGCCAGTCCTGAAGAGTCCTGATAAGCTAGGGTCAGATGGAAGGGGAGGAGGTCCTTCCCTATCAGTGGTCTTGGAAA
>REGO01000787.1:210872-221365 GCA_010120015.1 Rhombomys opimus | reverse complement strand
TAAAGTATTGGAGAGATCAGGGATACAAAGCACATATCTAAACATAGTAAAGGTAATATACAGCAAGCCTATAGTCAACATCAAACTAAACAGAGAGAAACTTAAAAGAATCCCACTGAAATCAGGGACAAGACAAGGCTGCCCACTCTCTCCATATCTCTTCAACATAGTTCTGGAAGTCCTTGCTAGAGCAATAAGACAAGTAATGGAGCTCAAGGTGATATGGATTGGAAAGGATGAAGTCAAAGTATCACTATTTTCAGATGATATGATAGTATACCTGAGTGACCCCAAAAATTCTACTGACTTCTCCAAACATACTGGAAAAGAATACTATTAAAGCATGAAAGTGTAGTCTGTGGAGTCAGAGAAAGCAACTGTATAGAGATGTAGGAATAATGGACACATGTATTAGATAAAGCTTTAAAAAAGATAAAATCATGGGGAACCTAAAATATCTAAGAATAAAAAAATATCTAAGAAAAATTACTGATGGACTTGCAAGAAGAAAGAAATTTAGAAAGTCATGGCAAACCTATAAAAACAGATTTTAAAATAGAGACCAGATAAGAGTTTTCATAGCAAACAAATGATCAATAGTACAAAGAATGAAGTAAGGTTAAAAGCAATAAAGACAACTAATGCCACCTTCTCAAGGAGACATGCAGGACTTCAGGGACACTCACTCCAGCCTCCAGTTCATGAAGAAAGCCTGTAAGGGCCCGGGTAATACATGATTCCACTCTCTGGCCCAAGGTTCTACTTCCCCTACAAGGAGGGCTCTTGGGCTTCGGGATCATCTAATCTCTGGCCTGCAGCTCTACCCTCCTTCCTCAGAAGACCCTCTGAGGTTCTAGGAGTATCCAGCACCTAGCCCATGGCTCTATCCACCTTCTTCAGGAAGCTTGTTAGGTCCCAGAGACACCTGGTTCTAAGCTTCAGGCCACAGCTATGCCTGAGGAGACCTGCCAGGACCCAGGATCATCTAGTTCTATCTGCCTTCCCAAGAAGTCCTGCAGGCACCAGGAACACACATCCAATACCAGGGACAACAGATGGCTAAAGACCAGCATAAGAACACAATCAACAAGAGCCAGAACAATATGGCACCACCAGAACCCAGCTTTTCTGCTACAACAAGCTCTGGATATCTTAATACAACTAAAACACAGGAAAATAACCATAAGTTTAGTCTTAGGAAGATGATAGAGGCCTTTAAAGAGGAAATGCATCAATTCCTTAAAGAAATACAGGAAAATACAACCAAACAGATAGAGGCCTTTAAAAGAGGAATAAAAAATAAACCCCCTAAAGAAATGCAGGAAAATAGTCAAACAGGTGAAAGAAATGGACAAAATGGTTCAAGAGCTGAATATAGAAATAAAAACAATAAAGAAAACACAAACTGAGGGAATCCTGGAGATGGAAACTTAGGTAAGAGAACAAGAAGTACCAATGTAAGTATGACCAATAGAATTAAAGAGATGGAGTAGAGATTCTGAAGTTACAATAGAAGATACAGTTAAAGAATTTGATACATTGCTCAAGGGAAATGTTAAATCTGAAAAATTCCTGACACAAAACATCAGGGGAACCCTATGAAATGACAAATCCCAACAATAATAGGAATAGAAGAAAGAGAAAGATTCCTAGCTCCAAGGACCAGAAAATATTCTCAACAAAATAACAGAAGAAAATTTCTCCAACCTAAAGAAAGAGATGCCTATAAACATACAAGAAGCATACAAAACACCAAATAGACAGGACCAGTATAATTCTCCCACCACATAATGATCAAAACACTAAATGTACAGAGGAAAGAAAAAATATTAAAAGATGCAAAGAAAAAAGGCCATGTAACATATAAAAACAAACCTATCAAAAATTATACCTGGCTTCTCCAAACAGACTGTAAAAGCCAGAGGGGTCTGGGGAGATATCTTACAGACACTAAAAGACAAACAGAAGTCATCTCAGTTACCGTAGATGGAGAAAACAAAATATTTTATAACAAAACTAAATTTAAACATAAATATCTATGTACAAATCCAACCCTAAGAAGACACTAGAAGAAATAATCCAATACATGGAGGTTAACTACATCCAAGAAAACACAGGAATTAAATAATTCCACTAACAATCATGGGTCATTAATATCTCTCAACAACACTGGACTCAATTCCCCAATAAAAAGACCCAGGCTAAGATAATGGATTTGAAGACAGGATCCGTCATTCTGTTACATCCAGGAAATACACCTCATCAACAAAGATAGATATTACATCAGAGTAAAGGGCTGAAAAAACATTTTCCAATCAAATGGTCCCCAAAAAGTAAGTGGATGTAGCCATTCTAATAACCAATAAAATAGATTTTTAACCAAAATTTATCAAAAAAGATAGGGAAGTACACTTCATTCTTATCAAAGGAAAAATCCATCAAGATGATATTTTAGTTCTGAACATCTATGCCTCAAATACAAGGGCATCCATATTTGTTAAAAAGAAAAAATCACTACAGCTTAATTCATGCATTGAACCACACATGTTGATATTAGGAGTCTTCAATTCCTCAATCTCACCAATTGACAGGTCATCCAAAGAAAAACTAAACAGAGAAATAATGAAACTAACAGGTGCTATGAATCAAATGGACTTAACAGATATTTACAGAACATTTCACTCAAACACAAAAGAATATATCTTCTTCTCAGCACCTCACGGAGTTTTCTCCAAAATTTATCATATATTTGGACACAAAGCAAGTCTCCACAGACACAAGAAAATTGAAATAAACCCCTTGTATGTTATTAGACAACCATGGAATAGAGCTGAATTTTAACTACAGAAGGCCTGTAAATTCATGGAAACCAAAACAGCTCTTTACTCAAATATAACTGTGTCAAGGTGGGAATAAAGAAAGAAACTAAACACTTTCTAGAACTAAATATAAATGAAGGCACAATATACCCGAATTTATGGGACACAAGGAAAGCAGTGTGAAGAGGAAAATTAATAGCATTAAGTGCCTTCATAAAGAAATTGGAGGGATCTCAAACTAACAATTTAAAAGCACTCTTGAAAGCTCTAGAACAAAGAAGAAGGAAACACACCCAAGATGAATAGTCAACAGGAAATAATCAAACTTGGGCTGAAATTAATGAATTAGAAACAAAGTGAACAATATAAAAATGAAGAAAACCAAGAGATGATTCTTTGAGAAAATCAACAAGATAGCAAAACCCTCAGCCAAACTAAGTAAGAGACAGAGAGACAGTACTGTAATTAACACAAGAAAAGAAATGGGGACATAACAATAGACACTGAGAAAATCCAAAGAATTATTAGAACTTCTTTCAAAAACCTATACTCCACAAAATTGGAAAGTCTAAATGAAACAAACAATTTTCTTGATAGATTCCACTTACCAAAGTTAAGTCCTACAACCACTAAGAAAATATAAACAGTCATCAAGAGCCTCCCAAACAAACAAAGCTTTGGGACAGATGGTTTCAGCACATAATTCTACCAGAATTCCAAGAAAAACTTATACCAACACTCCTCAAACTACTCCATGAAATAGAAACAGGAGTAACATTTCCAAACTCATTCTATAAAGCCACAGTCACCCTGATAACTGAACTACACAAACACTCAAGAAAGAAAGGGAATATCAGAGCAATATCCCTTATGAACTTTGATAAAAACTGTGGATAAAATCCTTGCAACCTGAATCCAAGAACACATCAAAATATCATCCACCATGATCAATTAGGATTCAACCCAGGAATTCCAGGGTAGTTCGTTATAAAAAAAAAACTATCAACATAATCCTCCATATAAACAAACTGAAATAAAAAAAAGACAAGATCATCTCATTAGATGCTGAAAATATCTTGACATAATCCAACACCCCTTTGTGTTAAAAGTCTTGAAGAGATCAAGGTTATAAAGGGCACATGCATAAACACAATAAAGGCAATATACAGCAAGCCTATAGCCAACATCAAAATAAAATGGAGAGAAATCTAAAGCAATACAACTGAAATCAGGGACAAGAGGAGGCTGTTCACTCTCACTGAATCTCTTAAATGTAGCACTTGACATCATAGCCAGAGCAATAAGGCAATTAAAATAGATGAAGGGGATATGAAATGGAGATGAAAAAAATCAAAGTATGGTTATTTTTGGATAATATGATAGTATACGTAAGTGACCTCAATAATTCTATGAGGAAACTCCTACAGCTGATAAACACCTTCAGCATAGTGGCTGGATACAAAATTAACTCAAAAAATCGGTAACCATATTCATACAAATGAGAAGCAGGCTAAGAAGAAAATTAGAAAAATAACACCCTTTACATTAGCCACAAAGTGAAAAGACCTGTATGACAAGAACTTCAAGTTTCTGAAGAAATTGAAGAAGATGGAAAAATGACACATGCTCAAGGATCTGTAGGATTAACATAGTAAAAATTGCCACCTACAGATTCAATGCAATTCCCATCAAAATATCAACATAATTCTTTACAGACATTTTTCCATCTTCTGATATCTTCTTCAGTTTTTTCTTCAGAGACTTGAAGTTCTTGTCATACAGGTCTTTTTACTTGCTTGGTTAGAGTTACACCAAGATATTTTATATTATTTGTGGCTAAACTTCATATGGAAAAACAAAAAACACAGAACAGTTAAAACAATCCTGAACAATTTAACTTTTGGAGGCATCTCCATCCTTGATAAGTTAAAAGTTCTATACCTAAGTTAACTTTTATCTTTATTATTATTACCTATATGAAAGGATTTCTTAACTTTTAAACAACTTAAGCTTAAATGTGGTACTATGACTATTTGGTCTTCACCACCATCAGACACTTGAGAAGGAATAAATTTAGTTACTTGAGTAAATAGGAAGTGCATGTTAGCAGCTTCCAAGAAATAAAAAATTGACAGAAACAGTTTGCTGCCTGAACAGTCACCTATAACTCTCTGTAACGTTGGAGCATCATCTTCAGCCTTCTGGCTCAGAATATTTGACAGACATACATGTGAAGAGGGAACTATTTAGGACTTGCTTACCCTGTCTTGGCAGAGTTCGGCAGTCGACTTCTCCTGCATCTAAATTTGCCCATTTTGGGCAGAAGTTGTCTGTCATGAAGCAAGGGTATTTTCTTTACCCAAGTGGCTTGTTTGCCACATTTGAAGCCATCTCCATATGGAGGTTCTACGATGCTCATTATCTTCTTTCAGGTAGGCGGGGTGCTGCCAGGAAATGACTTGTCTCATTGTCAAAGAATCTTTAAAATAATAAGAACATTTTAAATGCCATATTCTGTAGGTCTCTGAAGTTTTTGAAGACTACTATCTTTATGTAATCAATTTGTATACAAAATCATATCTATCTGTTAAACCTAGGATGTATACTCACGTGATAAATTAGACTAGTGTCTGACATGACTATGAGTTGAATAACTAGCAATTAACTTGCATACCTAATATCCTAACCACTTTTTAATAGTAGTTTAAAACTATTGGAAGTAACCTTGACTTTCTATCAATATAATAAAGCTTATACAAATGTATTAAAAATATTTATTTTTGCATCAATATGCAAAATCCTATACCAGAGTTAAAATTAACCTTATTTGGGAATAACAAATAAAATCTTAAGTTGAGTAGATTCAATAATCTACCTTTTTTTCTATTTCTATAAAATATCCCTGTATATTCTTTGTTTCACTTTGAATAAGAATAAACATCTATCAGTGACAATAAAATTTCGTAGCCATAGCAAACAACCAAAAACATACCCAACCCCCTTTAAGGAAAATTGGACGCCATTCTCTTGGATTTCTTCTAGCTGACAGTTTGGACATGTAAAAATCCTGTAGGGGGCCCAAATAAAAATGGTTAATTAAGCAAGCAATAATATTTGTAGTCCAGTCTTTGAGTGTTGAGAAATTTCAGGCTTAATAAACCTCTTCTTTGGAACAGTCTAAAATGCTAGACCAATTAAAATTAGTAGCTTTATTCAAAGTTCTTTGGGGAGCAGTCTTTGATGAGAAAACAGCAATTGAAGCAGTTGAGGCAGGAACAAGAAGAATGCTGGAACATGCAAGATGCTGGAACAGATGTGTCGAGGTCACAGCATGCTGAAGAATGATTCTGTTAGGTTTGATCCAGTATCTCTTGTGTCCAGCTCTGCAAACGTAATTTCTCACAAGCATTATAGAGTTTTAAAATTATAAATGTATGAAATGTGCAGGACGAAACTAAACTGTAAGCCAATTTTATCTATGCAATTAAAAGATTAGCATAATACATTTTGAGGATATTATAGCCAAAAATTTATTGGCCAAGTATTGATGGAGTTCTGGCTGGAGACATTTTTTATATCTCAGTCAGTTTCAGAGGTATTTCCAGATAAAGGGATTATCAACTTATGTTACCTGTTCTGTTTGATCTTGATTTCTCTCTTCTTTTGAGTGGCTAAGGTCTTCCGGTGGTCTTCCTCTGTCATTTCTGATTTTTATGAATTTTGAAGGAACCCATAATTTATCTTCTCCTGCATGAACATAAGCAAAACCTCTTTCCCCGGCTTACACCTTTCCTTCTTTTCCTTTTTGAGTTTGGGTTTTTTTTGAATTTTTTGGGTTGAATTACTTTGGCGTTTTTTTTTTTCTATAACCCAGTGTCTCTCCGCAGCTGTTGTTTGTTGTTCATTAACATTTAAGTAATTTAAAGTCAATAAAGCATTGTGTAATCTGTCTCTGGGGGCTTTTAATACCCCTTTCTATTTGTTAAGCATGTCCCTTAAAGTACGATTGGATCTTTCAATGACTGCTTGACCAGTAGGATTGTGAGGTATACCTGTTACATGCTTTATCTTATAATATGTAAAAACTCCTTCCATTTTATTAGAGACATACGCTGTAGCATTATCAGTCTTAATTTGTTTAGGTATGCCCATAATTGTCATCACTTCTAATAAATGGGTAATAACTGAATCAACCTTTTCAGAGCTTAAGGCTGTTGTTGCCCATTGAAACCCTGAATATGTGTCTATAGTATGGTGCACATATTTCAGTTTACCAAACTCTGTAAAATAAAGCCCGTCCATTTGCCAAATTTCATTTCTTTGGTTACCCTTAGGGTTACTTCCTGCAGGGAGTGGAGTTTGGCTATATAAAGAACAAGTGGGGCATTTTCTCACAATTTCTCTGGCTTGTTGCCAAGTGATAGAAAACTCTTTTTTTAAACCTTTGCTGTTATATGGTGTTTTTTATGAAATTCTGAGGCCTCTAACATGCTTCCTATCAATAGTTGATCAATTTCATCATTGCCTTGTGCTAGAAGACCTGGTAAACCTGTCTGAGATATGACATGTGCTACATACAACGGATTATTTCTATTTCTGATTACTTGTTGTAATTGAAGGAAGAGTGAAGTTAAGTCTGAATTATCCTGAATTAGATCAGCAGTTTCTATATGCAAAACAACTCTTTCTGCATATTGAGAGTCAGTGACTATATTAAGAGATTCCTGAAAATATGATAACACCAAGAGAATTGCATATAATTCTGATTTTTGAACTGAATCATAAGGACTCTCCGCCACTTTACTCAGATTTTCTGACTTATAACCTGCCCTTTTTGATTTATTGGCATCCGTATAAAATGTGGGAGCTCCAGAAATTGGAATTCTTTTCACTGTATGAGGGAGAATCCAATTGGTTCTTTTTATAAACTGAAGTCGCTTGCTTTTTGGGTATCTGTTGTTGATTTCTCCCAAAAATTCACAACAAGCTGTTTGTCAATATTCATTGCCTGCCTATAATGACACAATCTCAGCATTGGTAAGGGGCACCACAATTTCAGCTGGATCTATTCCAGGCAGTTGATGAAGTCTCATTTTTCCTTTTAGGAACAATCAGAAACCTTTTCTATATATGTTTTTAATTTTTTATTTTGTTTGTATGCCAAAAATATCCATTCTAAAATACAGTCCTCCCTCTGCATAAGAATTCCTGTGGGAGAATGAGAGGAGGGCAAAATAACCAAAATACAGGCCCTCTTTGGATCAATACGGTCGATACATGCATCTTGTAATTTCCTTTCTACCAGAGCCAATTCTTTTTCAGCTTCAGTTGATAAAGTCCTTGGACTATTTAAGTCCTTATCACCCTGTAAGATTTAAAATAAGTTACTTATCTCTTGAGTAGCTATATCAAGGGTAGGCTGTAGCCAGTTAATATCTCCCAGCAATTTTTGAAAATCATTAAGAGTTCTTAACTGTTTTTTTCTAATTTGTACTTTTCAACTTTGTGGTTGAATTTTCTGTAGAACTATTTTGTATCCTAGGTAACTAGTAGAATCTCCTCTTTGTATTTTTTCAGGAGCAATCTGTAATCCCCAACAAGGCAAAGTTCTATTTATTTCATCAAAAATATTTTCTAATGTTTTAGTATCTGAATCAGCTAATAAGATATCATCCAAATAGTGGTAAATTATAGATTGAGGAAACTGATTACGAATTACCTCCGACGGTTGTTGTATAAAATATTGGCACAAAGTAGGACTGTTTAACATCCCCTGCGGTAAGACCCTCCAGTGATATCTCTTTATTGGACAGCTTCTATTCAAAGTGGGTACTGAGAAAGCAAACCTTTCTCTATCATGTTCATGTAAAGGAATTGTGAAAAAACAATCCTTTAAATCAATCACTATAATTGGCCATTCTTTAGGTAACAAGGAAGGCAATGGGATTCCAGATAGTAACGATCCCATTGGCTGAATAATTTTGTTAATTGCTCTTAGATCTGTTAACATCCTCCATTTGTCAGATTTCTTTTTGATGACAAATACCGGAGAATTCCAAGGGCTGTTGGACTCCTCTATAAGTTGAGCCTCCAGCTGTTCCAGGACTATCTGTTCTAGTGCCAGTAATTTTTCTTTACTCATAGACCATTGTTCAATCCAAATAGGTTGGTTTGCCAACCACCTTAGTGGTAAGGCTGTGGGAATTTTATTAGCAGTGGCTTCCCAACAGGAAGTTGAAAAGACAGCCTCTGCTGTATTTTGTTTATGGACAGCCTGGACAGTCTGAAACTGTTTTTGATGACATTTTTTAAATGATTTTAGCTTCTTTATCAGGAGTATTACCTGTTTTTTGGCTTGTCTCAGAACTTGGGGGATGTTAATCTGGATCTTCCATTGTTGTAACAGATCACTTCCCCATAAGTTTATGGCTAGCTCAGCCACGTATGGTCTCAGTTTTCCTATTTGACCATCTGGTCCTGTACATTTAAGCCATCTATCACTTTAGATAAAGTTCCAACTCCTTGGCATTGAATATCCACCTCTTGAAGTGACCCCTTACTAGTGAATCCACTTGGATACTGAGCTACCATGGGCTATGTCTGAGCAGGGGTTGTAGGTTATATCCATGAATGGTCCTTGGTTGGATAAACAGTCTCATAGAAGACCCCTGTGCTCAAATATATTTGGACTTTGTGGGGCTTCTTGTCCCCTCTAGGATATACTAATTCCTTCATATGATTCCATACACTCTGCCAAAAGCTTGGTTACGGGTTGCAGCATCTGCTTTGATACACTGCTAGGTAGAGTCTTTCTTCTGTGGTAGGCTACTGTCCTGTTACTTGTTTTCTCCTATTTCCAATGTCCATCCCCTTTGTCCTTGTAGATGGGGATTGATCATCTTACCCCTGGACCTCTTTCGAAAATGTTCTACAAATATAAAAGAAAGCTTAGATAATATGTTTATAATTTTTGTTGTTCTTCTACACTTCATATATTATAGATAACCATTTATCTCTATGCTATATTTCCATCCCTGAAGCAAAAGAATAATTCTATAGTAAAATGAAAAGGAATAATTTTAAAATTAATATATTTAACATTTTACACTTTATTCACTTTATATCCCCCCATAAGCCCCTCCCTCCTCCCCTCCGGATCCCACTCTCCCTCCCCCTTCTTCACGCATGCCCCTCCTCAAGTCCACTGATAGGGGAGGTCCTCCTCTCCTTCCTTCTGATCTTAATCTATCAGATCACATCAGCAGTGGCTGCATTGTCATCTTCTGTGGCCTGGGGAGGTGATCAAAGAGCAGGCCAATCAGATTGTATCGGAGGCAGTCCCTCTTACCATTACTATGTAACCCACTTAGACACTAAATTGCCATGGATTACATCTGCGCAAGGGTTCTAGGTTATCCCCATGCCTGGTACTTGGTTGGAGTATGGGTCTCTGGGAAGACCCCTGTGTTCAAATCTTCTGGTTCTGTTGCTCTCCTTCTGGGGTTCCTGTCCTCTCCATAACCTACTATTTCCCACTTCTTACATAAGATTCCATGTGCTCGGCCCAACAGTTGGCCATAAAGTCTCAGCATCTGCTTTGATAGTCTGCAGGGCAGAGTCTTTCAGAGGCCCTCTGTGGCAGGTTCCTAGGTTGTTTCCTGCTTTCTTATTCTT
>REGO01000787.1:175240-199119 GCA_010120015.1 Rhombomys opimus | reverse complement strand
AGTGGTTTTACACATTTACATTCCCACCAGCAATGGAGGAGGGTTCCCTGGTCCCCGTATCCTCTCCAGTACGTGTTGTCACTTGAGTTTTGATCTTAACCAATCTGATGGGTGTAAGGTGAAATGTCAGGGTTGTTTTGAATTGCATTTCCCTGATGACTTAGGACTTCGCACATTTCTTTAAGTGTTTCTCTGCCATTCTATAGTCCTCTATTGAGAATTCTCTGTTTAGCTCTGTACCCAATTTTTAAATTGGATTACTTGATTTGTTGCTTGTTTAACTTCTTGGGTTCTTTATATATACTGGATATTAGCCCTCTGTCAGATGTAGGGTTGGTGAAGACCTTTTTCCAGTATCTAGGCTGTTGTTTTGTTCTGATGACAGTGTCCTTTGCTTTACAGAATATTTTCAGTTTCATTATGTCCTATTTATTGATTGTTGATCTTGCAGCCTCTGCTGTTGGTATTCTGTTCAGGAAGTTGTCTCCTGTGTCAATGAATTCAAGGCTCTTCCTCTTTTTCTTCTAACAAGTTTAGTGTGTGTGGTTTTATGTTGAGGTCTCTGATCTACTTTGTCCTTAGTTTTGTGCAGGGTGATAATTATGGATGTATTTGCATTTTCTACATGGAGTTATCCACTTAGATCATCACCATTTGTTGAAGATGCTATCTTTTTTTTTCCACTGTATGGTTTTGGCATCTTTCACAAAAATTAGTATCACCTCCCCCAGAGAGGGGAGCAGCCTTACCTAACAACATAGGAAGACAATGGAGCCAGTACTGATGATACCTGATAGGCTAGGATCAGTTGGAAGGGGAGGAGGTCCTCCCTTATCAGTGGACTTGGAGACAGACATTGGAGGAGATGAAGGAGGTAGGGTAGGATTGGGAGGGAATGAGGAAGGGTGCTACAGATGTGATACAAAGTGTATAAACTGTAATTACTATAATAAAATTATAAAAATCAGATGTCCATAGGTGCATAGGCTTATTTCTGTGTCTTCTATTTGATTTCATTGATTCACCAGTCTGTTTCTATACTAGGACCATGCAGTTTTTATTACTGTTCCTCTATAGTACAACTTGAGATCAAGTATGGAGATGCTTCAGAAGATCTTTCATTGTAGAGGATTGTTTTAGCTCTTCTGCGTTTCTTGTTATTCCATATGAAGTTGAGAATTTTTTTCTCACGTACTGTAAAAATTGTGTTGTTAATTCGATGGGAATTGCATTGAATATGTAGATTGCTTTTGGTAAGATGGCCATTTTTGCTATGATATTCCTGCTGAGCCATGAGCATGAGATATATTTCCATCTTCTAATATCTTTTTGTATTTCTTTCTTCAGAGACTTGAATTGTTTTTCATACAAGTCTTTGGCTTATTTGGTTAGAGTTACACCAAGATACTTTATGTCTTTTGTGACTATTGTGAAGGGTGTAGCTTCACTAATTTCTTTCTCAGCCCATTTGTTTTTTGCATACAAGAGGGCTACACATTATTTTGAGTAACTTTTGTATCCAGCCACATTGCTGAAGGTGTTTATCAGCTGTAAGAGTTTCTTGGTATAATTTTTGGGGTGACTTACGTATACAATCATATCATCTGTGAATATTGATACTTTGACTTCTTCCTTACCATGAGACTTGGAGATCAAACTCTTAGCTTTCACACTGTATCCTAACACTAAGCTACATCATCAGTCAATTTGTAGTTCTATGTGCTTGGGTGAGTATTCACCTCTATGTGTTTTAGAGAAAATTACAACTACTGTGAATCAAAAACACTACACTATGGGGCCTACAGAGATCTGATGCCCTCTTCTGGCTTCATCAGACACGAGGCATACATATAGTACACATAAAAGGAACATGCAAAACACCCATACACATAAAATATAATTAAAACTATAATGGTTTGCTTTATATAATTAAAAATATAAAGGTTTGCTTTATATTTGTCTTCATTCATCTTGACATAATTTTTTGTCTTTTACCAGATAATTATCCAAACACTTTCAACCTTCATATGGAAACTTATGTCCCATCATTCTTCATTGAATACTTTATTTTCTCCTTGTAACAGCTGTGACACATGCCAATATTTCATATGTTTAATATTTGTTAAGGAATATTTGATATATAATCATTGCATATGCTTTTTATATACACTATAACAGTTGGACACCAGTGTGAAATACATAGGCATCCGTCAAGGTTATTTTCCTTATGTTCTTGAGTTTATGTCACATCCTCTGTTCCAGTGACTACTTTTCCTGTTTTTCTATGCCAAATCTATAATACGGCTGACAGAATTGAAGATAGCATAAAGATATATTTGTGTCTCACAATCTGACTATGAGAATATTGAAATAATGGATGGCACAAGAGTGGAAATTTCCCCCAGTTATATTTTTTCTGGGAGAAATGAAAGGCCTCCATCAGAAGGAGAAGGTTCAGCTCTAACAACTTGTCTGACAATTCTAAATGGTGAGACTGAAGCCCATGTCAATGATAGGTCAATAGTAGTAGAACCACACCTTAACTGAGACTGCTTAGATGTACATAACCTTGGCATTTCTATTTAATTTGACTTCAGAAGACTGATGGAATGAATTGCTGTCACTCACACTGTGAATAGAACTACCACACACCTCCAAGAAATGGAATTTCTGAGACCTGTCCTAATTACAAGGTCATGGATAGAACACCAACACCACTTTGGAACAGCAGCCTATTGGTAGAGTCTACTAGTGGCTCTGGAAGCTCTGGCAAAGAGCACCTGTCCAGTAGAACACAGATGTGGTATCTAGGTGGAAGTCCAGTTTTCATCTTCATACCATACTAGGCCAGTGGAGAGTGCTAGTCATTTTCATCACCCCAGGTCTCCACTTGGAGAACTGTTGCAAAGCAATAAAAGCTGCTTTTTTATTTATATCTCATTCCTTCAGCCCTTGACATTTCCAGTCCATGCATAACCTGTATATTTGAAGGAACTTTCAAAGCCAGACCACCACAAATCTAGTATTCACAAATTTCACTCTGAAATCCACTTCTTCAAATATTCAGGCTTAGGAAAGGAATGGACCCATGAAATTTTGATGAATGAAACAAAGAGGACCACACCAGAATTGGCACCCGACCTTAGTTAAAAAGAAAAAATGTGTCAAAGGAGCATGCAAAACAGAAATACTAAAGATGAAAACAAAAATCCAAATCAATTTTTAAATGGTCTTTAAAAGATCTGTTGAGTGTGGATAGTATATTGAAAATGAGAAAAAGAAACAGACAAAAACAAACATGCACTGGAGGATATACCAGTCTTATCTTTCAGTTAATCCATAGCCCTACAATACATTTATTTTGGAATTGCTTGATAATATTTCTACCATGTAAAAAAAGTACCTCATTATTTTAGGACACTACTGAGTCATACATAGTGCACTATAATATTGATTAACTTGTCTGGTAAATATTTTGAAGGAAAGTCTGTAGACCAAATACCATCCTTTGCATTTCTATTTGCTATTCCAGAGAACCTGGGTTCAAGATCAACAAGAATGTGGTTCTGGCCCGAGCTTGTGGTACTTATCCCCAGCAGGGGTTTGTGTGTGTTGAAACCACTGTCCTACAGCAGTGCTTAGATATATCATCATGTGAATGTGTGGCCCTTGAACCTGCTGAGACCATGGGGTGTGCCCGGCTATGTGGACATCTGTGGTCTTTTCATGTTGCAGATGGCTACCATCTTAAATATGTTGCCTGCCTTGTACAGTGCTTGGCTTCATATCTTCCCATGCTTGAGGCTCAGGGAGGCTCCTGGGACAACAGAGGGAAGGCTCTGGACCCTATTGAACCAACACAGGATCCAGGCAGAATTGCAAGAGGTGGTGTGGTGTGAAGGGGCAGAGACTGGAGAACAAGAGGAGGAGGAAGGGGACTCTGTGAATGCTGGTTGAGGAGAAGAGGCTGAGGCTCTGGCATCCAGTGGCAATGGCATGTTCTGTTCACAGAAGGGACAATGCACAAGAGGAAGCCCTGGGGGACCTGAAGTGAGGGTTGGGGAGGAGGGCCCCATCACAGACCTTACCTTCCTGTTCCTGTCTCAACCAACAGCCTGACAATCCTGCCTGCTACACCAGATACCTAGCAGTGATGGAAACCTTGAGCTGTGATGTGGGTCCCTCCTTTCTTGTTCATAGTGTCACTCCTGTAACCTTGACTGACATCTAATGCTGGTTCATACAGGGTTGGAAAGAGAGGGCCCAGGCTAGTTCTGAACAGTGGATCACCCCATACACATTGGTTTTGTCATTTGGATGATAATTTAAGGAGACCATGGTCTCCTACAATTCTGGATGGCTGTCCCCATTGAAGGGGGAGGACACTGTAGCCCTTCCCTGGTCTTACTCTGCTTCCTTCACTGGTGCTTCACTGGGTTGGTCTCTTCTGTGACTGTAGTCTATCTCACTGTTCCCATCCTGAACACAGAAGCACTGCTTCCATCTCCCCGACTTCTTTTGGTGGTGATATTTGTGTTTTGTTTTAGTTTCCAAACTACAGAGTTTGAATAAAAAAAGCAAAACACACACACACACACACACACACACACACACACACACAAAACATAGGAATTCTGTCCTCAAACTTTTATATTGCAAAAGACCAACACAAGCATTTTGGATTTTTGTTGTTGTTGTTATTTTTGTTTGTTTCTTTTTAATTGATTTTAATTTTTTATATTAATCACAGGTTATTTATTTGAATCTCAGCCATAGCTCCCTCTCTCATTCCTTTCCAACACCACCCTTCCTCCCTCAACTCCTCCCTGCCCCTTTCCAAGTCCACTGCTATGGGAGGTCCTCCTTCCTTTCTATCTGACCCTAGGACATGGGAAGTAGGAGAAAACAAGTAACAGAACAGGAGCCTACCACAGAGAGCCTCTGAAAAACTCTACCTAACAGTGTATCAAAGCAGATACTGAGACTCATAATCAAACCTTCGGCAGAGTGCAGGAGAGGACAGGAGCTCCACAAGGACAAAATATATCAGGGCACGAGGGTCCTCTATGAGACTATTTCTCCAACCAAGGACCATGTAAGGATATAACCTAGAACCCCTGCTCAGATGTAGCCCATGGTAGCTTAGTATCCAAGTGGTTTTCCCTAGTAAAGGGAACAGGAACTATTTCTGACATGAACTCAATGACTGGCTTCTTAACCCCGACCACTCCAGGGAGGAACAGCCTAGCTAGGCCCCAGAGGAGGACATGTTTGTTTCTTTTTCAACACAAGTTTTTTCTCTGTAGCCATGTCTGTCCAGGACTCAGTCTGTACACCAGGCTGGCCTCAAACTCACAGCGTTCTGCCTGCCTCTGCTTAGTGCTGGGATTACAGGTGTGCACCACCAGGGCCTGCAGTGTATCATTTTTGTTGTTTTTCTTTTGGTTGTTTGTTTGTTTGGTTTGGTTGTTATTTTGTTTTTTGGTGTTTTTTTTTTTTTTTTTTTTTTTTTTTGAGACAAGGTTTCTCAGTGAAGCCATGGCTGTCGTGGACATGCTTTGTAGACCATGCTTGCTTCCAACTCAGAGAGATCTGTCTGCCTCTGGCTATCTGAGTGCTGGGATTACAGGTGTGTGCCACTGTGCCCAGCTCACCCAAACACATTTTATCCCTGATTCAAACTGCCACTATGTAGATAGTGCTTATTTCCATCATCAAGCATGATTTTTAGTGGACTTTTAGGGACTCGTGTTTCTGCCATACCTCCTAAGACAAACTCCTGATCCTCTGACAAAATGTAGGGTTAAGGCCTTATATCCAAACTTAGTACCAAAGGGCACCTACAAGCAGCTTTTCCTGAGACCTTCCTACTGGTAAACTCACAATGGGAGGGAGGGGCCAAATGGCTCAGCCCAGTGCCTATTATTGGCTATAGCTGTGACATAAGCAAGAACATTGACTCTCATTGCCTGGGTAGGGGATAAGGGTGGGCTCTCCCTGGCTGGGAAGCTTTAAGGGAAGCTGACAGCCGACAGGGAAGTACAAGATCCCTAGCTCTCCTGAGGGCCTCCCTTTAGACAGTCACTAACATCCCATGGAGGCTGAGGATCTGACCCACAGTCCGAGAGACACACAAAGGAGATGTGGTGATTAATCTGTAAGTCTTGGACATTGTCCTGGCTGATGGTGATACCATTATGCTGAATCTTCTACAGAGGATATCTGCCATCTTTCAGTGGAGTACGAAGTCTGAGGAAACACCACATGAACAGCCTCAATGTTATCCTCTGGTTGTTAGCCCATGTCTGCCACTCAAAAAGACTCCCTAGTAAGGTTCTCCTCCAACATGAGATGAGGTGCAGTGGGCAGGAACCATGGGGAGGATTCTGCCTCCATCCCAAGTGGCTGTTGAGCTAAGAATCTCCCTGAGTTAACAAGAGTTAGGCCAGTACTAAACTGTGGCCCAAGCTGCTTTGGTGGGCTAATCCAGGATGGTGTCTCACAGGAGACACAAGTGTAAATTGTGTTGTCAACATGACTTTGCATCTTGCGCTTGAAAGATGCTCCTGAGCATTCCCCAGAGGAGGGAAATGGTTATTGTCTTATGGTCAGAGAGGGAATGATATGTGTTCATATCTACCGGGGCGGTCTGTAGTGTTACTTTACTATGATGCAACACTTTGACCAAAACAACTTTTGAGGGAGGGTGTTTCCACAGCATGTTCATCATCGAAGGAAGTGAGGACAGGGATTCAAGCAGGGTAGGAACCTGGAGGCAGGAGCTGATGCAGGGACCATGGAGGGGTGCAACTTTCTGGCTTAGTCCTTATGACTGGCTCAGGCTGCTTTCTTATAGAACCCAAGACCACCATCCCATTAAGCACTGATTAAGAAAATGCCTTACAGGGTTGCCTACAACCTGATCTTGTGGGAGCATTTTCTCAACTGAGGTTCCTTCCACTCTAATTACTCTAGTGTGTGCCAAGTTTACATAAAAACAGACAGTACAGATGGTCAGAGTAGAGCTTCTTAATACTGGTTGCTTGCATTTGACACGAGCCAGTATAACCTTTGTTACCTGTTCAATAGGTAACTCAGTGCTGATGTCTGTCCAAGGATTCATGACCAACTTGTGTACCAATTATGGATGTATTAACGAATCCATATTCTTCCACATTGAAGTAGTCTGTGATAATATGCCTGTGAGAATCAGAGTAAATGTCATCATTCTTGTGGAAGAAGATGAAACAACTCATGTCCTGAATGCCATCAAGGTAACACTGAGTTTTTCCAGAGTCTCTTAATCTAGTGGGATTTTTATTTCTCTCCTGGATAAGACCAACACTAATGTAGGGGAGTTTAATCGGCTTGTTCTGATATGTGGTTGTAGTATCATGTTTCTATTTTTTCTTTTCCTAAAGATTTGTTTCAGTTGTCTTTAAACATGTTGAATGATGACAATTATGTGAACTCATATAATAAGCAACTTCCACTGATAGGAAAAGTCTATTTTCTCCTTTTTCAATACAAACAATTAGAATGATAAGCATAATATGTTTTATACAATATTCAAGGTGTATTTACTGTGCAACAAAGTTATGCTATAGATTATGTAACAGTTCTAGAGACATAATCAGTTTGTCTATAGTGAACTAATGTATAGCCTCAGGCATAGGCTACAGAAAAGCCTTTTTCTCAGTACTGATCAAGGTCTACTTATCATTATTGTTATTAGTAATGGAAATTTACCCGCAAATTGAGAACTGAAAATCAGTCATGTTTTTTGGTTTTCATTTTTTCAGAACTTCCTAAAAACTTGAAGTGTAAGAAAAACAGACAGACCTGATAGGCTAGGGTCAGTTGGTGAAATGGAGGAAGACTTCCCCTAATAGTGGAGTAGGGAAAAGTCTTGGGAGGAAAAGTGGGAGGAATTGTGGGATAGGGAGGGAGTGAGGGACTGGGCTACAGTTGGGAATGCAAAGTGAATCAACTGTAATAAATTTAAAAATATTTTTAAAAAAACAAAAAACACACAAATATAAAAGAAAAGCAAATTTGCACTTTTCATTAGTATGACACAGCATAGGTCTTTGTTAGGAAAAAAGTTCTTTATTAAGAAAAGAGTGTGTGTAACCTATTATTTAACCAATATCGTCTTTTTCTTCTTTTTATGTACAATTTCCTTATCCTGTAAGCATCTATCTCTTGGTTATAGCAAGAATTGTTAAGTTGTAGTCAACTCATGAATGGCATTGTGGAATATGCTTTTAATTATACCATTGGGAAGCAAGGGCATATAGAATCTCTGTGGGTTCAAAGCCAGAATGGTTCACATAATAAGTTCATGTCATCCAGGGTTAGAGTATAAGGCCTTGTTTTAAATAAACAATCTCAGGTAAATTTTCTCATTTAGATATTAGTTTTATGTAATGTAACAGAGACATACTCTATACATCACATGGCCTCAAATTAACAATGACCCCTTGGCTAACCTCAAACCTGCAATCTCTGACTCCTAAGTGCTGGAATTACAGGCCTCAAATACTGTCTCCTATTTCTTTCAGAGAGTTATACGCATCATGAAAACAATCAGCTTGAATTTGACCTATGGATGCTAACAGAAGGATGCACCATGATTTGGACAATCCATTTTACTCCATTTGGTTGTGGGGACGAACGAATCCTTGAGCCTTTCTTGGTCTTAGACTGTATCTGCACTCTTTGCTTTAATTTTACTGGTATTTCTGTGGTGAGAAAAATGACAACTGGGAGAATGGAAATTTGCCAGGAAAATTCATTACTGATTTAGAGTCCCATACGCCTGTGGGTTAGTGTAAACTCAGGATGCAGAAGGGTCAGAGTTTGAAATGCTCATTCCCCAGCATGCTGACATAAGTCATGGCGAACAGTCAGACAGGAGATGAGCTCTTGTCTCCTCAGTACAAACAATCCTGGGAGAAGGACAACCCCATCTGTAGTGATAAATATCAAGTCATACACTGAGTGAGAGGTGGAAATGGCAACTATTTAGTTTCCAGAAAGCAGGAGCATTGTATTCCTAAAGTTAGAAGGTTAGTTTGTGAGTGAGTTAAACAAAGGTGTGAAGTTCACATTTGCAAGGCAATTAGTAGTCCATGGAGCAAGAACACAGAATTTATGCCATCATCTCAGGTCCATAGCACATCTTTAATGGAAAATGTTTATTAGTATTCCATTGTGGTTTGAGAAGAGTTGTTCAAAGGATTTCTGCAGCAGGAGGCCTGTTTGGTATGAATAATAAAGTCCATTGTCTTTGACACAAGGCTATGTCCTGCAAGTATCCTCAAAATTACAAAAGGTCAACCCGCTAAAACATGTTGTTTAGATGGCGACTCCTTGGTAAGTGTGCAAACTCCTGCATGTAATTGTTTCACCTGCAGCTATTCTCTCCTTCTCTAGTAGGTGAAAATTATGAACAATCCTGTTGACTCTTAGGATCCATCAAAACTCAGCAAGAAATTTTGTATTAAATGTGTCACTCACATAATGCAGGACAACATCTATGTTAGAAAGGATTTTTCTTTTCCTATACACCTGTTTTCTGGAGGTAGGATTTATAGCTTTAACAACATTGGGCAAGGCATATAGGTATTGGGCTTGGGTTAGAAGCTCTTGAGAGTGTGGAAAGTGTCCTTGCAATTGAAAGTAAGGCACAATTATTGGGAAAAGGGCAATATTTTAAACATCGGCTACAGATTCTGTCCCCCGTGAATGTCATCATCATGTGTCCATGTGGTTTTCACTACTCTATTTATTTGGCTATTTTTTTTTATTTTGATGTGTGGTATAGGCCTCCTCAAAGTTACCTGAAACAAACAACCTATGTGAAAATTGTTCATGCGATTAGGAAACCCTTCCCTTGTCCTTCTGAGTGTTGAGATCATAGTCTTTTTCCCATTGCATCAGAATGCATTCAAAATCAAATCAGTGAGAGCATCACACATGTATAAGAGATTTACCTTGAAAATACTTCCATCACTTCAAAACAAAGGTGCAGACATGTCTCTTTCTCTTTGTGTCGTCTTTCCAGAATACTCAACAGATAGGTTCTAATATTTTGTCCCTAGACCAGGTACCAAGGTTCAATCATGTGATTGTGTTATGTTATCTCAAAAGAGATATCAGTGTGACCACTTGAGTAAATCCAGGGCTCATAGCCATAACTTTCATTCTCAGGCACACTCATGCCATTATTGATGCCTGACAAATCATTGTAGAAACCCATCATTAAAACGGCCTAAGCTTTCCCTCCATAAGTAAGCTATATGAGGAGTGCCTTTGGAAAAGTTACTCTACATGCAGGAAATATTGGTCAGCAGATTACAGTGACAAAGGGCCGTAGGAAATGGGATGTGATCCTAATGCAATTCATATACTTCTGACTTTGTTGTCTGTTTCAGCATTCAGGCCTTTCAGAGGAGATTTGGTGATGGTGGCACATTCCATGATCCCAGGAACTTCAGATATCAACATTCACTCTGTGAGCCCACTTAGCTCTCAGAATATGCAAAGGGTAAGTTACTTCATAGGTAGGTAGCTGCCTATCCTTCCTTACTGATTCCTTTCTCACCCAGGGTTTTGTTTGGTATGTGTGGCAGTATATCCCCTGCCAAAGTGCATGTACTTTATATATATATATACTTTTCACTGACTGAAAAGGAAATAAGCAGAAAGTTATGTAGAACAAACACATACTCAATTCCTAAGCTGTGAGTTTTACTTGACGTTAGGCTGTTCTGTGGACAACAGTTACAAGAGTGCCTTGACTATGAGGCAATAGTGGGGAAACCCTGAGTGCAGTTGGTTTGAGGTGTTCAGCCTGCTGATGAAGGCAATCAAGACCTTTGTCAGTACAGCCTGAGATGAGATGCAAAACCAGGGAAGTAGAGTGTGAGCACACATTGGGCAGCATCAAGGGCAGACACCCAGGACTCCTGGGTTTAATTAGATTGGTTTTTTAATTTAATTCATATCCCTGGTTTAATTAGAGTGTGGGGGATGGTGACTCAGATGTCTTGACTCAGTACCCAGGCATTTCCTGTGTATCAAGGATGAGAGCCATGATAGGGTTAGAGACCTGCTGTTTGGAGCTGAGGGGCTGTGGAGGGCCATCTGTGGAGGGTTATCCTTCTCCATGCTCAGTGCCATCATTTTTTTCATTGTAGGCCTGTATTACCAGACTCAATGGAAGAAGTGGAATGATGGAACCTTGTATGTTTTTTTACTCTGGATTATCTCCATATTCTCCCTGGTTACACACCTGGGTTACATGACATTTTTAACATGGTTGTAGTAGACAGCATTCAACTATAGTATTCTTGGAGGGTGGTGGCTATGATTCCAGTGGACATGTTGTATTAACCCATTCTTTTCAGTCCTTTCCAGTGCTACTACTGGTTGTTAATACTGGGTTAAATAAACTAGTATGTCTGAGCTAAGTAAAGAATTCAAGACTTTCTTTTGAGTATTCTTGTTTTTTTTTTTTTTTTTTTTTTTTTTTGGATTTTTTCATAGCATAGGTTTTCTGCTGGAAGATGTCCTGTCATTTCAAAAACATGCCCCATTGGGTCTTGAATGTATAAGAAACCAATCTGTGCTCAAGACAAATTCACTATTGTCCATATGCAAGAGTATATTCTCTTCCATGGAACCTAGCATTTCACTTCTATATAGACAAATGTGTTGAGTGTTTTTTAAATCACCCAGCAGTTAGAATAGTTTTTGGTAAATATCAGGGGCAGATCTTTAAAGACTCTGTAGACAAAGTCCTGGAACAGTAGTATTGCTTTGCTATAGTTTCAATAGTAGGGATTTAGTTTCTCAGCATTCTGTTAGAAATTCATTTGTTCACTGAAATAAGAATGTTAGTATGTGCTAAAA
Source organism: Rhombomys opimus (assembly GCA_010120015.1). Classification (NCBI taxonomy): domain Eukaryota; kingdom Metazoa; phylum Chordata; class Mammalia; order Rodentia; family Muridae; genus Rhombomys; species Rhombomys opimus. The sequence continues at coordinate 187,200 of REGO01000787.1, read as the reverse complement.
TATGCTCTGTGACTAAATTCAAGGGATAGGAGCAGCTTTTTGCACACATGAATCCGGTGGAAACATCAAAGCTTGAAGTCCATATTGTTTTTCCCGTGGTAAAGGACATGAGAGTATCTCATATATACAATCCATTCAATTTCTCTTCTCTCTTTCATGAATTATAAATGCATCCTTGGATCAGTGGCATTTGAGAGCTTGAATATCACTGGAAAGGGGTTTTGTCTTCACCCTCCCCCTCCCTGGTACTGTCTACAAGCCTGGCCTCCAGTAAAAAGTTTGATGTTTGTGGAAGGTTAAACATAAAGGTGAAATAACTGAGAAGAAATGTAAATTTAAAATATTTGCTATGTAGGGTCTGGAAGTTTTGCAAGACAACACATGTTACTAGGCTACCTCAAATCCATTGCTGACCACTCCCCCCCCCCAAAAAAAAAAAAATCCAACTGGTTTTGTTTTTGCTTGAGTGAATGGCTGGCCATCTGTGTGTTGGTGATTGAATGTAAGCACTGCAAGTTTAGCTTAAGGAGTTAATTAGGTTTCTTGATTTTTCTGTTGGTGTTTCTGTATTTTCACCTGGACACAGACCCTTTTCTGTTATTGGTACCTAGGAAAGGCAAGCTGAGTGCTCTATGCAAGCCCTCATCTGAGAACCCGACAGTTTCTCCAGATTTGGCCACTAGGTGGAACCCTCTGCGAGTCATTTTTGGTGTTTTGTTTGCTTTTAATTTTTTTCTTTCTTTTTTTTTTTTTCTACAAAACCAAAATCAAAACAACAAAAATTTCAGATAGAAAATTTCCAGTCATTGCAGTGGGTGTGCACCTGGGATTCTCATTTGCTCCAACCCTCAGGAAGCTGTGGCATGGTTGGAGAGGTATGATATGGCTGCTGTTTTCTTCAGTGCAGTAATCTCTTCATTGTTAGTGCTCCTGGGCTGTTCACATTAATCTTTTACTCATGTAAATCACATAAGTTTTCTCCTAACATGAGGACCATCACCTCTAAACCCTTACTCCTTCAATGTATGCTGTGGTTTCGGGAAGATTTGCCCTGTCCAAAAGAAAGCTGTGCACTTATAATGAGATTGACAGGTCTTACTATGAAGTGGAATGGCCATTAGCAGGTTTCTGAGCAAAGGCAGTTTGGCTCAAGTTCACTGAACCCACCCAGTCACCCTGACCAGTTCCCTTCTATTGATCAGTGGTTGACACCTGTTCAAACACACCCACTTCAGATTTGTGCTTCAAAAGATTATCCAACTGTTTTAGTTGCTAAAATTCTCCATCTGCAGCTTTCTTCTGACTGTCAGGCCTCCCTCAGATATTAGGGACCCTCTGCTGCCTTCCTGCCATCGATCCGAGAGCCCACATTCATCTCTCTAACCTCTAACTATCCGTCTCCTCAGGATTCATACACCATCCCCCAGCCTCAGCCCCCTCTGTCCCATTGCATCCCACTCTTTCCTCTTCTGCCCCTTACCCCCATCCCAGATTCCTTCACTTCCCCTTCTGGATCTGTATTGTTTCCAATCCCCTTCTCTCTCTGTGAGCCTCACTATCCATCCTGATGGAGATATGCAATTTTCCCCAACTTCCTCCACTTCCTTCACTGTCCTTGGCTTCCCACTTTAATAGCCCATCAGGCTCTGGACCTGACACAGGTCTGAACCTTTGTTTTTTTTTTTCATTTTCACAAGACCAACTACCTCCTGGGGCAATGGGCAATCACTGATCTATGCTCCTTTCTATATTTCTGGTCTGTATAACTGGAGGACATCCTTATTTGATAAGCCCCAAGTCCTAACCATCCCACTGTAATGTGTCCTCTGTACTCATTGATCTACCTGGATGTCTGGCAGCTACTCCTTCTAACCATCTACTTCAGAGGAAAGGGATTGTATAATTAGCCAAGTTAGGGAAGGCTTTTAGGCCTCAGCCACTGTATGAATACTGAAAAGCTACTCGCTTTTGAGGCAACTTTCCCATCTAATCACTGAGACTGGGATCCCAATTATGTATACTGGCTCTCAGGCCCTGGATATTTTTCACTGCTCTGCTATGTCTGTAATTCAAGATGCAGCTTGAAAATGTACAAATTTCTGTATGACCACTAAGGTTCTTCACAGCCCAGAAGAGTTTTCTGAGGCACTTCTCAAGGAATTACTGAAATCTTTCCAAAAATTTAACTCCCTCTTGACCCCACTGGTATCAAAAGATGCCAGGCAATAAATTTGGCTTTTGTATTTTAATCAGCCATGGGTGTGGACAGAAAACCTCCAATGGCTAGAAGATTTTGCAGGGATGAAATAGCTCCCAGCTCATCAAAATAACTTAAAAGATTTTCAATAACCAAGATACTAAAAAACAAAACAAGCTGCCTTCCTGTGAGGACTGGCTTCCCTCTTTGCCCTCTGAACTCAAGCCTGCATTACATCTGCTGTCTCCTGACCATCTTTTTGCTGTCTCCAAACATCTTTTGCTGTTCGATGTTGTATCATGGAGTCCTAAGGAAGATCACTCACTCCTCGACAGCATCTTAGTTTCCACTGCACATCCAAACCTTCTGCTCAGGGAAAAAACAGGACTGGGACATGTGTTAAGTTGGCAGAGCACATTTTGCCTTGCATTGTCCCTGAGTTTTTATTTGGAAACTGAGACTGAGCACTAGGGTCAGGAGACTTAAACCCTGTCACCTAAATGAAGCTGTGTGCTGGAGTGGAGTCAGGTTCAGAGTTGTCTATGCTCTACATGTACCTGTGTGTTTTCTAATCCTGTACACAACAAAACAGCAGGTTTGTGTGACCACCCCTGGGGTTACCAACATTTCTGTCAGTAACTTCTTACCTATGTTCTATAAGTAAGTCTGGATTAGTTCATCTTCCCCAGTGGAAACTTGACTTATGAGGTGGGGTTAGGTGTTACCTAGTCTCCCACTGCCTCATTCTTTGTACCTTGTGATTGATAAGAAATGGACTTATTCTAAATCCCAAACCTACATTTTGTTGTTCTCTTTCGAATCAAGGTTTCACTATGTAGCCCTGAATGTCCTGGACCTTACTGCTATGAATTGTAACGTAAATACCTGTGTTTTCTGATGGTCTTAGTCAACTGCTGCTTTGTATACCAGGCTGGCCTTGAGCTCACACGTCCTCTGACCACTGTCTCTCAAGTGGTTGGATTAAAGGCATGTGCCCCCATGCCATGGCTCCCCTAAAAAATCTTTATTCAAAAAAATTAATTAACATTTTAAGAAAAATTCGCTCCCACAAGTAACAAGCTGATGAGATTTTATTTGGAAGTCAACAGGCATAGAGGTACTGCATTTTACAAAGCTAATGATCAAAGATGGTATAAAATACAGTCAAATTTCAAAGACATATGTCTGAGGTATAACAAACTACATCGCTCAGGTTCTCGTTTTTCTGAACTCATCAGAATAATATTTGTGAACTGTTGTATTTAAGGAAAACAAAATATTTTGGTGCTTCTACTCTTCCATGTTGCTACAATTCAACATTTAACCATCTGTAATTTTACTTTGTAGCACTGTCTTCTGCTTTTGAAACTCATTGTGTATACTCTTAAGTACACTGCTATAATTCTTCTCCAAATCCTGCAAATCCTAAAGCACAAAAGAATGTTTTAGTTCCAAACAATCTTTCATCAAAAGTCCTCAAGTTAGTTTTCAAAATTAAGAATCTTTTCATATTTAAATAATATATTTTATTTATTCAATCTTCATAAAAACATTGCAACACACCCAAATTCATCCCATAAAGTATGTATGCATGTGTGTGTGAGCAAGTGAGTCAAAGGTAATTCAGCATTAAGAAAGGAGTGCACCTTGTGTGAATTAATTGTTAAATGAGATGTTAAATTTAGACAGAAAAAGGAAAGTGCAGCTCCAGTGCCCCTAAAGTTTACTTGAGAGCATAAAGAACTTCACAATAATTTGGACAACATAGTAAGACCTAGTCTCGAAAAGCAAGGTGGAGCTGGGCAGTTTTGTTGGTTGGTAGAGCATGAATGAGCTCTCCATTTGATCCCTGGCACAATGTAAACCAAGTAGTGGGACACATTGGTAATCTTAGCAGAAGAGAGGTAAAGGCAGAGGGATTTGGAGTTCTCAGGTATTTACAAAGACCAGGGACAGTGTGAGCCACATAAGACCAAACACTTAAAAAGGGAGAAAGAATAAAAATGTGTAGAATCAGAAACACTAGAAAATCCTAAAGTTCAATTAGTACACATGACTTTTTAAAAGGTTCTCAAATATCAGCTTATAGTTTATTTATTATGATTAACAGTCAGTGTGAATAAAGATAATTAAATGATCTGTATTATGAGATTGTTCCCAAGTTACATAAAACAAAAACTACATTTTGGTACTTTTGTTTTTATTACAGGATAGTAGATGTAGTCCAAGCTACTCTCCAACTTCCCATGCTTTACTCTCAGGCTCCCCAGAATTGGCATCATTTGCCTGTGCTACCATATCCATTGAAGAAATTAAGTTAATTTAACTGGGGAGATTCTGACTAGGTTGGCAAAAGAATAAGGTTTCAAAAATAAGGGAATTAACAACATTCCAGGGAAAGAATATATCCAAAGAATGGAAGTATATATCCTGTGGGCTTAGATAAAGCATTTATGTATAGAGATGAGGTTAATGAGCAGATGTAGTGAATGGAAGGGATCTCATAGAACAGGAAGTTGCAGATTACATATGCAGAAATTAATGTTTTAGATAGTTTACATAGCAGACATATTTAACCAATTCTCTACTTAATATATAAATAGATTTTTTTAAAAAATAAATCAGTCTTTTTTGCACTTTAGACACTGGACCCAGAGGACCCAAACTGTGTCTGACCTGAAAGCTTCCTCCTTAGGAACTAACTTTCATGGTACCAGAAGGTGGCAGATAAGTTTCAAAAGGAGGGAGGGAACCAATAGTCCTCCTTAGCTACAGTGAACATAAACCACAACAACTGCCAGCATGGCATGATAACTCTAAAGGTGCAGTAGGGGCATGAACACCTTGGCAGTAACAGCTCTCTAATTGGACTTAAGACTCGCTCTTTGATGTTTATAGAAATGAGTACAAAGTTCTTTCAAAGTGTCTTAAAACTACTGTTTAGACCTTGATATGCATATCTAATTATAGATAATCTAATAACTCTATAACATTTATAAAAGATTTTATCATTTATTTATGTGAGTATATCTATGTATGTACACACATGTATGAAGGGTTGGCGAGAGTGTCCTATGTCTTGCAGCTGGACTTGTGAGCCTCTTGATGTGAGTTCTGGGAAGCAAATTCCAATCCTCTGACAGAGCAACAAGCACTCTTAACTGCAGAGCCATTTCTTCAGTCCCTGAATTTTAACCTTCACTTTCTGTGTTCTAGACTTTCTTTTATGATTATATAAAATTACTTTGGTACCTGGAATTATTTTAAAATCTATTATATCATAAAATGCTTCTATAATACATTTGGAAACAAAAATATTGGGCAATATCAACAAAGCACTTCCTTCTTTAACAAATACTGGGGATACAAAGACAATAAATAGTTACGATGTTAATATAGTATGCATTTGATTCATAGGAATGTTTCTGATAAAATGTCTCAACACCTCCTATTTTGCATAATTCCTCGTCAAAATTGTGAAAGGTCTCCCAATTCACTTATCACTTCATTCACAGTCACTTATTCATAATGGAAAGTAAGTAAAATTTTGAAATGTATTAAGATAATGCATGATGTTAAAATTTGTGACATACCTTTAAGAACTCATCATCTGCCTGCTTAATTGCTTTCAGGTTGTCGGTCTGAAGCATTCTAGCTTGTTGAAAAGTCCTCTCTTCGTCATTAAAACTACCCTAGAAGTATAAATGGAAAGCTGTGTAATAACAATTAAGCATGAAATCATTGCTCTTAATGCTGTTCTTGGCTTCAGTCATGCTAGATAAAGACTAAAACTAAGCTAATCCCATGGACTAGATTTTAAATTCAAAACATCCCTTTAAATTAATCTTTAAAAGGAGTCCTTAAAAGGAATTGTTTTATAATGAATGCCATCAATACTTTATTTTGGTACTTTTTATCATTAAGTTTACACAATTTGTGTCTTTACCACTAACCAGAAAAAAAAAAATTCCTCAAAGTCATGAAAAGGGAATTTTTAAAGACAGATTCTGCATTGCACAAAAAGTAGGAACACGTGAGCTTCTTCCTTTGGTATCCCTAGTAGCTGGGATTAAAAGCATGCAGCTCATGCAAGTGAGCAGTTATTCATATTCAAGACATAACTTATTAACTACTCCAGTCATGTCTACACATATGATTTTCCAGTAATTCTGTCCTTTCAGTTTCATAACCTATTCTTCACCACTGACTTTGCACTCTAACCTACTTGATCCACTCATTTAAATACTTGTACTCCACAATTTACCATTGTTGATAACACAATTTTTTTTTAGTGCTGGTAATGACCAATATGTACTAAAACATGGGCAATATGATTTTGAACCTTTTAAGTAGATTAACTCTATACAAACTTATTTAACACTTCAAACAATGAGAGAAAATAGATGCTCACCATTTAATTTCAAAGATGAGGAAAGTGAGTCATAATGGTACAATGTCTGTTTTTCCAAGGTTAGCAACTACTGAAGTCTGAATCAGATCCAAAACATTATGCTTCCAGAAACTAAACTATAAGTGTTTTGGAAACTTTCTCCACATATTAAGAGAGATTACTATAACACTCTCCACTGTTGCTTACTCATATTATGGCTGAGCAATCCTTCAAGACCTCAAATTCATGAAACCTACCTTCTTTGTACTGTTGTCCCTATTCCTGTTATCTTCAACTTCCTCTTTCCAACGTTAAATTCTATAACCAAACATTAAAATTTCCTCTTTGCATATAAATCTTACTCTGTACTGACTCACATTTACTTGGTTAAATCATAAGTTGGGAAACCTCAGCTCTAGCTGATCTCCCTGATGGCAGCACTTTCACAACCTGATGGCCTTATTTCATGGAATACATAGATACCATCCAAAGGGAATATTCAGTCTCTCATCACTGGATCTACTATGCAAATTCAATTGTATATGCCATGTCCTATGCTTTCTTTTCTGTTTTAAAAGCTGTATTATACTTCTTTGCGAAGGTCAATAGTTTCACACACCTTTTCTTAAGAACTCAGCAATTATCCTGTTTTCCTCTTTTTAAATATATGTCTCATCTCTTAAAACCAATAACAAACAACAAAAACTACTGTATTACTCCTTAGGCTATTACAGTTATCCCTAACATGTCTTGTATTTATTTCTCAGGTTTGTGCTCACTTTTCCAATGTAATCATTCAGATTCAGAACACCAATGATGGATTTTATATTGTCAAATATACCTTTTTTTTCACCTATAAGTGGTATATTGTGAAAGTAATAATCTTTTCTTCTTTTAAAAGGCTTCCTTTACATGGAGTAGTTTTAATTTCTACCTAATAAATCACTTGTTCTCAATCTGCTTTACCAGTTCACTCTCACCCTTGAGAATCAGTGCAGTGAAGATGTCCAGGGATCTGGCCCTTAGACTTTTCACTTACATCCTCAGTCACAGCTTTATGGTTTCATCTGATCTTCATGCTTTAAAAATTACCTTAAATTAAAAATTGTCAACTTCTTATCCTTAAGAAATGGCTTCCTCCTGAACTTCATCCTTACATACTAGTGGCTTACTCAACTGCCCATTGAATGTCACATGTGTGTCAAAATCAATATTTCATAACTAGACTGACATCCAACCCCAAAACTGTTTGAATACAATCAGGACCTCAAATGTAATATAGAAATGGTTTTCCAAAACAAAATGGTGAAAAGACACAAATGGGAAGTGTAATCAGTGTCATGAATTGTATGAATGGGGTTAATTTTCATCAGCCTGAGAACAGAGAAGTACCACACTTTTTGACTAAGGAGGGAAAATGATTGTGACTTGGTACTGTGGGTTTGTAAACGTGTACTTGCCTACTTGCAAAATGCTCTGAGTTAACTCACAAACTCACAAGGAGAAAGAGAAAGAGAAAGAGAAAAAGAAGGAAGGAAAGGGAATTTGAGGCAAGAGAGAAAGGAGAGGAACATGAAGAGGAGAGGATGATGTAAACCATAATCTGACTATAGTGATTGGTTCAGAACCTGTGAAATGATCAAAAACTAGTTCAGTGATATTCCCCCATAGGAATATTCTGCCAGAAAGACCGCCTAGTTCACTGAAGCTCATAAATTTGTACTTGAGTCTAAAAATGGAAAATTTCAGATATGCCACCTAGCAAGTTCACTGAGACCCAGAAACAGCTCAGATAATATCATGTAATGTGTCCCTCACACCATTCAACTTTGTCTGAAACAAACCCACCCGATTTCTTTCATATAAAACAGTAAACCTTCATTTATTCTTTTACAAGTTTCTGTTGCTTGAAATTACAAGAATCTCAAATAATATCAGAAGCCAGATGGCATTTATGAACATTAAGTGTGTCTATATTTTTGTGGTTTATTGTTCACCAAGAATATAACACAAAGCCAGTAACAGATCACCAAACTTGTCTTATTTCCTAATGCAAGGATAACTTCTCTATTTTGACATGACACTTAGTTATAACAGATTAATTATAAAAACAATTGTGATACCAACAGTTAGCTTATTTTCTTGGTCTTCAACTTGCTTTATATCAGAATCCCATTGCTTAAACACAGTTATAACTTGCTCAGTATATTCAATTTTAAACTCCCGCCTGTAAAACATAATAATGAATGTCATATTACATATCAAGATGAAGACAATGTCAAAGAAAAATTAAATTACCACATTATATATTATGTAACATAAAAGGGAAGACATAATAGCAAAGGAAATATTCCTGTGGGAAAAAAAGTAAAATTAGATTTATGCTGATTCCAGAAATGTTTTTCTTAAGTAAAAAAGAGTGTTTTCACATGGCTGGCTTATTGACTAATAAGAGTATTTGATATCTCTATGTCTATATCTATATCATCTATATCTATGTCATGTATATGTATACATTTTAGAAAAAGTCATTCCATCTCCAATCAGTTTTTTTAAGTTGTTAAATAAAATTTTAATAGGAACACAAAATTAAAACAACTTTATAAAGAAGCTGCAGTGTATTTTGCTCTTTCTTATTAAATCAGTCAATTATTTTTAAAAAAAATCTTAAAGGAAGGCAGAAAAAAAAATTAAAATGAGCAAGAAAAACCTATCACAAAATTGTTGGTTTATAAGGAATGTATTTACCCATTTAATTTTAACTTCTTTTGAGATAGCAATGTATCTATTTTTGGTCTTGACTATTGTGTTTTTTTTCTTAATTTTATTTTTCTTATTAGTTACATTTTGTTAACTCTCTGTCCCAGCTGTATCCCGCTCCCTCATTCCCTCCCAACCCCACACTCCCTCCCTGGTCTCCTCCCTACTCCTTTCCAAGTCCACTGATAGGGGAGGACCTCCTCCCCCTTCATTTGACCCTGTTTTATCAGGTATCTTCAGGGCTGGCTGCAAAGTCCTCCTCTGTGGCCTAACAGGACTGCTCCTCCCCTGGGGGGTGGGGAGGTCAAAGAGCCTGCCCTTGAGATCCTGTTAGAAATAGTCCTTGTTCCCCTTACTTTGGAGACTCTACCTAGCAGTGTTTCAAAGCAGTCACTAAGACTCATAACCAAACCCTCAGCAGAGTGCAGGGAATCATATCAAAGAAGGGGAGTTAGTATGATATGGAAAGGATAGGAGCTCTACAAGGACCAAATATATCCGGGCACAGGGTCTTTTCTGAGATTGACACTCAACTAAGGACCATCTATGGATATAACCTAGAACTTCTGCTCAGATGTGGCCCGTGGTAGCTCAGTATCTAATCAGTTTCATTTCACTTTTTTCTACTGAATAATGTTATAATATCAACCCTATATGAGTTCCAAGTAGAAATATTTCACTTAACTTTAAAAAAATCTATTTGGTATTCTCAAGATTACAAGGGAATGATTAACTCGCCTAAAATTCATAAATGATTTACAATAATAAACTGACTTTTTTCCATCTTATCAAACATTTATAAAAATAAATGAATAGTTCCCATAATATCTACCTTTTACTGTATTTCCATAATGAACAGAAATGACTTTTTAAAAAAGATAACCTCCCCCTTGCAGGGTAGCCTTAATATGCCACAAAGAAAGAGGATCCAGGCAGTCCTGATGTGACCTGATAAGTAAGGATCAGACAGTATGGGAGAAGGACCACCTCTATCAGTGGACTAGTGGAAGGACAGAGGGGGAAGAGGTAAGGTGGCTGGGACTGGGAGGGGATAAGGGAGGGGGTTGAGCTGGGATACAAAGTAAATAAATTATAATAATTAAAAAAGTTTGAAAAAATTCCATTAAGAAAAAAAAAGACGCGTCAGGCAAGAGTAGAGGTCTGATCTCTGATATGCGTCTAAAACAAAAAGGGGGAACTGTAGAGAGCTGCGTAATACCGCGCCTTAAAGATGGAGCTGGTTTCCACCTTCCACCTTCCCGATGGTGAGTGCTCTCTGTCACAAACAACTCCATATTTGGCTAAGGCTGAGGATCTGGCTTGCTTCCATGTATGTGGACCTATCTGCATTGCCCACGAGGCACGCTGGGGTTGGCTACCCAGAGGCTATTTTAAGCTGTGGGCTGGCTTTCCCCAGGGTCAGAAGATTGTCCAAGGTTCCTGAATAAACTGCATTGAGAAGAACAAAAAAAAAAAAATCAGAAAGAAGGAGAGGAGGACCTCCCCTATCAGTGGACTTGGGGAGAGGCATGCATGCAGAAAGGGGGGAAGGGTGGGACCGGGAGGGGAGGAGGGAGGGACTTATGGGGGGATACAAAAGGAATAAAGTGTATTTAATAAAAGTTAAAGAAAAAAAAAGAAAGAAATCATTAGTACTGTCATGTTGTCAAAAATGAATCCATAAATGATGTTTGCCACTGGCAATGCCTCTCATAATAGCCAGGAACTGGAAAAATCAGGTGTCCCTCAACTGAAGGGTGGATAAAGAAAATGTGGTACATTTACACAATGGAATACTACTCAGCAATTAAAAACAAGAGAATCATGAAATTTGAAGGCAAATGGAGGGAACTAGAAAAGATCATCCTGAGTGAGGTATCCCAGAAGCAGAAAGACACACATGGTATATACTCACTTATAAGTGGATATTAACAAAATAATATAGGATAAACATACTAAAATCTATAGCTATAAAGAAGCTAAATAAAAAGGAGTGCCCCAAGGAAGATGTTTAATCCTCATTCAGAAGGGCAAACTGGATTAGACATTGGAAATAGAAGAAGACATTGAAGAGGACAGGAGCCTTCCACAAGTGGCCTCTGAAAGATTCTATCTATCAGGGTATCAAAGCAGATGCTGAGACCCATAGCCATCTTTGGGCAGTGTTTTAGGAATTTTATGAAAGAAGGGGGAGACAGAAAGACCTGGAGGGAACAGGAACTCCACAAGGAGAAAAACAGTGTCAAACAATCTGGGCCTAGGGGGCCCTGCAGAGACTGATGAATCAATCAACTAAGGACCATACATGAAGAGGACCTAGACCCCCTGCTCAGATGCATCCTATTAACAGCTCAGTTTCCCTGTGGGTGCTCTAGTAAAGGGAGCAGAAGTTGACTGTCTCTAACATGAACTCTGCTCTTTGATCACCTCCTACTGGTGGGTTGGCCTTACTAGGCCACAGAGAAAGAGGATCCATTCAGTCCTCATGAGACCTGATAGGCAAGGGTCAGATAACAGGGATGGAGGACTTCCCTATCAGGTTGTCAGGGGAAGTGGAGGAGAGAGAAGAGGGAGGGGGTGGGACCAGGAGCAGATGAAGGAGAGGGCTACAAC
>REGO01000787.1:132496-149057 GCA_010120015.1 Rhombomys opimus | reverse complement strand
ACAGAGGAATGGATACAGAAATGGTGGTATTTTTACACAATGGAATACTACTCAGCAATCAAAAACGAGGAAATCATGAAATTTCCAGGTAAATGGTGGGATCTAGAAAAGATCATTCTGAGTGAGGTATCCCAGAAGGAGAAAGACACACATGGTATATACTTACTCATATGGTCCTATAAGATATGATAAACATAATGAAATATATACACCTAAAGAAGATAAACAAGAAAGAGGACCCAGGGTAAGATGATCAATCCTTACTTGTTTTTTTTTTTTTTAATTTGTAGTTACTTTCTATTATGATCTTTGTTATGTCATCTTTCTGTGTTGCGTACTAACTTTTAATTTTGCACTGCTGTCTTGTACACTTTTTTCATATTTTCCCTTTTAGAATGATACCACTGAGCCAAATCCCTGGGGTTCTAATAGGCAGTGTTTTCACTACCAAATTTTCTTTGGTGAGTTCTGTGATTCATGAGTTCTCTAATGGGCTGACAGAAATTCAAATAAACATTATTTCTAAAAATAAAACAGTTCTTTAATCTTTTCTAACAGTATCTGTCCTCTGAATAAAACCTCTGAATTGAAGTGTATCATTTACACAAATCTATGTTCATTTTTTCAAAAATCCATGCATGCTTGGTTAAAAAATGATATATTCTAATTTAACACAAAAGAATTCTAGATATGTGCATTAAATTGAACTTATTGATTAGCATTCAGTCTTTTGCTTATTTTGCTGATACATGGCTGTTTGGCTGCAAAGTAATTCAAGAGTGGCCGGATATATGTAAAAAGTCTTATATCCTAATAGTGTATTAAGAAATTCTTCCTTTTTTAACTATCAAATTTACACGCACAAACAGACAATCCTACCCACGCAAAAGATAGAGTCTTACTATGCAGTCTTGACTGTCCTGGAACTCTCTCTGTAGACCAGGCTGGCTCTAAACTCACAGACATCTGCATGCTTCTGCCTGCTGACTGCTGGGATTATAGTTGTGCACCATTGCCCCTAGCAATGTTTTGAAAGTATAAATTTCAGCATGTATTGTCACTTGAGTTTTTGATCTTAGCCATTCTGATGGGGGTAGGGTGAAATCTTAGGGTTGATTTGATTTGCATTTCCTTTATGACTAAGGATGTTGAACATTTCTTTAAGTGTTTCTCTGCCATTCGATATTCCTCTATTGAGAATTCTCTGTTTAGCTCTGTACTCCATTTTTTAATTGGGTTACTTAATTTGTTGCTGTTTAACTTCTTGAGTTCTTTATATATATTGGATATTAGTCCTCTGTCAGATATAGGTTTGGTGAAGATCCTTTCCCAATCTGTAGGCTGGTGGGAATGTAAACTTGTACAACCACTCTGGAAAGCAATCTGGCGCTTCCTCAGACAACTAGGAATAGCACTTCCTCAAGATCCAGCTATACCACGCGTAGGCATATACCCAAAAGAGGCTCAAGTAATCAATAAGGACATTTGCTCAACCATGTTAGTAGCAGCCTTATTTGTAAAAGCCAGATGCTGGAAACAGCCCAGATGCTTCTCAGTGGAGGAATGGGTACAGCAATTGTTTACATCTACACAATGGAATATTACTTAGCAATAAAAAAACAAGGAAATCATGAAATTTACAAATAAATGGTGTGATCTGGAAAAGATCATCCTGAGTGAGCTATCTCAGAAGCAGAAAGACGCACATGGTATATACTCACTCATATAGACATATAATATAGGATAAACCTACTAAAATCTGTACACCTAAAGAAACTAATCAAGAGGGAGGACTCTTGCTAAAATGCTCAATCCCTATCCAGAAAGGCAAAGACACTGGACATCAGAAGAAGGAGAAAAGGGGGGAAAAGTTCGGAGCCTGACACAGAGGACCTCTGAAAGGCTCTGTCCTGCAGACTATCAATGTAGATGCTGAGACTTATGGGCAACCTTAGGGCAGAGTGAGAAACAGTAAGATCTGGAGAGGACAGGAACACCACAAGGAGAGCAACAGAACCAAAAAATCTGAGCACAGGGGCCTTTCCTGAGACTACTACTCCAACCAAGGACTATGCATAGGGATAAACTAAGACCCCTGCAAAGATTTAGCCCATGGCAGTTCAGTATCCAAGTGGGTTCCATTGTACTAAGAACAGGGACTTTTTCTGACATGAACTGATTTGCCTGTTCTTTACCAGGCCACAGAAGAAGACACTGCAGCCACTCCTGATAAGACCTAATTGACTAGGATCAGTAGGAAGGAAAAGAAGGCCTCCCCTATCAGTGGACTTGGGGAGGGTCATGCATGCAGAGGGTGGAGGAAGGGAGTGATTGGGACAGAAAGAGGGAGGGAACCACAGCGAGGATAAAAAGTGAATAAAATGTAATTAAAGAATTAAAAAAAGAATTTATGAGATAAAAATAAACAATATCTATAACAGATATTTTGCACTTTAAATACATATTGAATATTTTATAATACAGTATAAAGTACATGATGCTTATCATACTAACTCTGTTTGAATTCATAGAGGAGAAAATAGCTTCTTACTATACATAATGTCTTTCTATAATTGGAAGTTGAAGATTATATGAGGTCACATAGTTGTCATCATTCATCATGTTTAAATACTAAAGACAACTGAAACAAATCTTTAGGAACAGAATATAATGTTACTGCAACCACATATCAGAACAAGCCCATTAAACTCACCCTATATTAGTGTTTGTCTTTATCCAGGAGAGAAATCAAAATCCCACTAGGTGAAGAGACTCCAGGTAAACTCATGTTACCTTGATGGTTCTCAGTACATGAGTTGTTTCATCTTTTTCCACAAGAGCGATGACATTCATTCCTACATTCAATGGAATATTGCAGCATACCAGATCAACAATGAAGAGGATGGTTTCTTTAATCCAGCCATAATTGGTGTATAAATGTGTCACACTATTTTGGATAGACTCATACACTGATTTATCTATGACACAGCTAAACAAAGGTCACACTGGTTCATGTAAAACGCAGGCACCCACTACACAGAAGCTCTACTTGGACCATCTATGTATATATGAGCACATGTTATCGCTACTCTGACAATAATTCTTTCTGTACCCTAAGCTTGTCACTACTGCATGGCACCTCCATGGCATCTGTTTCTGATATAGGTGACCTGTCCTATTCAGAATGAAAGTGCTGTGTTCATCATACCTGTTCAGGAAGCCTCTTTAAACTCCCACTGTTACTAGTATATGCCAGTGTCAGCAGCAGCAGCAGCAGCAAATGCATAGCCATAGATCTAGATTCTTCAATAAACCTTCTAACAGAGCACTAGAAGATATTGTGCACAGGTAAGCATATACATTCAAATTTCCTTCTATTCTTCATATGCATGATGAGTAAATAATGTTAGGGGACCTGGTTCCAGTATCCTGCTGGGACAACAGGTCACCTTCCTTCGTGGTACCCTCCTTAGGACCCTGCCTCCTGGCTTCAGGATGTTCCCCTTCTCTGTGGGACTCATAAAGTCATCTTGAATGGGGAAAGGCAGAGGCAGTACAACCATAAAGATTTGTGTCACGTATTCTGTGAGTGGGTTCAAACACCGTTATGCTTTAGCCCACCAACGCAGCTTGGGCCACAGTTCAGTACTCCAGAAACTCTCTGGAACTCAGGGACATCCTCAAGATCAGCAGCCACTTGGGATGGCAGCAGGCCCCTCCCCGCTGTTGCTGCCCACTGCACCTCATGGTGGAGGAGAACCTTTCTGAGGAGTCTTCTTCTGTGATAGAAGTTTGCACTGACACCAGAAGATTACCTTGAAACCATGCCTAAGGCTTTCCTTCAGATTGTGTCTCCCATCAAAAGATCTGCAATCTGCTGTCAAAGTCTCTGTATAGTGGTGTTTTCATCAGCCTGGGCAATGCTCGATGCTTACAGATGAATCACCAGGTCTCCTTTGTGTGTTTCTCTGGCTGTGGTCAACCGATCTTCTATGCAAGAGGTTTATTAGGTGTGTATGGAGGGAGGGAAGGGGGGAACAGGATAAGATGGGGAGAGAGAGAGAAAAGGGGAGGGGGCGCCCCAAGAGAGAGAGAAGAAAAAGAGAGAGGGGAGTGTGAGAGTAAGAGTAAGAAGAGTTAGAGAGACCACGTGTGGTGTGGGGATGGCCCTTTAAGGGGCAAGGTAACCATGCCTTCCAGGTGTGGCCACCTGGCCGGCGACACATGATGACATCATAAGTGCTGGGCAACCCATGAGCAAGCTGTGTTCCAAAATACTAACAGTAACCTCAAGTTTTAATAGTGGGAAGGTTTGAGAGTTTCATGAGACCAGTTTTGGACCCTAAGTCCAGTTAGTTTCCCCCCACCCCCAGTGTGAAAGGAAACAAGAGTAAAGAAATAAGTAGCTAGTCTAACAAAACCAAGATGAAATATGCAAGGAAACATGGGTCTTATTTTTGATAAAGTCTTAGGCTGAGTGGATATTATCTAGGTAGCAGCACAGTCCAATTCTATTCCTGGTCTGGAACAGGCTGGCCTTGGTGTGATGAATCCAGGTGGGGATTCCGTCAACACTGGGTGCAGTCTTCACTGTCAGGATGACAGTATGAGGTATTTGATGTATGCATGTTCTCCAGTTCAGAATGAATGATGAGACACTGAGGAGGAAACCAGAATAGCATCTTGAACCCTAGAATTGTCTGTAGCCTGGACATGTCCAAGAGACTGCAGGTACTACAAAGAAAGGGATTAATAATTTTCTCAATGATGGGGTCTCCTAAATAGGGGCACAGAAGAGGTTTCCTTCCAAAAATAATCCACAGGAGGAGAATCCTGCCTTGTCAAGGGTACAGCTTGGCTTAAGAATTGCCAATGGTAATACATTGGTCCAATTTTCACCAGTTACCAAACTTAACTTAGAGATGTTGGTCTTCATGACTCCAACGTGTCCAGAGCTCTGAGGTCATTAGGTGCAGTAGTGCTTCATGGTTATATTAAGTTCTTACTGATCATTTGAGCTACGGACACGGTTAGGGACTGTCTGTTATGGGATCCAATTTATAGGGGCAGCACAAACCTAGGCATGTAAGAAGAAGCTTGACCACTGCCAGAGCAGTCTCCCTATAGGTAGCAAAAGCTTCTACTCATATTGAGAAGGTATCCATAAACACTAACGGATATTTATACCCAATGTGACAAGGTTTCTTATCTGTGAAGTCAACTTTCCATTTTTGGCCAAGAACATGGCAGGAATTCTTTTTTTCCTTTGCCTTGGATTCTTCGAAGTGCACGAGAGACACTGAGATATAAAATGAGCATACAGCTATCAGAGAATCTGGTATCCAGAAAATTACTCAGCCAGTCTGGTGGCACCCAGATAGGTAGTCTGGTACAGCTGATGCACCAAGAGACACCCAAGAACACCAAAGAGGATAATTCCTTTTTTCCTTTTATTAATTTATATACCGATTTACTTAATTGATCACAGACTCCTCCTATCTCTTCTCCCAGGCCCACCCTCACATTCCCCTCCCCCACTTCCCTTTTCCTTTTTCACAGACTGTACCAACCCACCTTAGTACATCAAGTATCAACAGTTCTAAGTGCATCCTCTCCTACTGAGGCTAGACTGGCAGCCCATCTAGAGGAAGGGATCCAAAGGCAGGCAAAACAGTCAGAGACAGCCTTTACTGCTATTCTTAGGGGACCCACAGAATGATGACACTGCAAAGCTGCTATGTATGTGTAGGGGTCTTTGTCCAGCCCAGGCATGCTTTTTGGTTGGTGCTTCAATCTCTGTGAGAGCCCATGGATCCAGGTTAGTTTACTCTGTAGGTTTTCTTGTAGTGTTCTTGACCACTCTGTCTCTGTTTTTCCTTCCTTCTGCTCTTTCAGAAGTCTCCCTAAGCTCATCTTATTTTTTTGGTTCTGGGTCACTGCATCTGTTCTGATCAGCTGCTGGGTAGAGCCTCTCAGAAGATAGTTGTGCTAGGCTCTTGTCTGCAAGCATAGCAGTGTATCATTAATAGTGACAGGGTTTGGCTCTCTTCCTTGGGGTAGGTCTCAAGTTGGGTCAGTCATTGGCTGGCCATTTCCTCAGTCTCTGTACATCTTTATCCCTACACTTTCTGAAAACATGGAAAATTTGGGGTTTAAAGTTTTGTGGGTGGGTTGGTGTCCCCCTAACTCTATTGAAGGTCTTGCTAGGCTACTGGAGGTGGCAACTTCATGCTACATATCCTCTAATGCTAAGAATCTCAGATCAGATCACCCCCATAGACTGCCAGGGCTTCTTCCTTCCCAGATATGTTCAAACACACACACTTATTTTTGTTCTATAAGCCAGCCTTCTCCCTGAAACCCCTGCTCTCCCCACAACTGATCCCCAACCCCACTCATCTTCCCATCCTCTCTCTAACTCAGGTCCCTTCCTAGTTCTAATTCAGGTTATCTATTTTATTTCACCTTCCAAAAGAGACTATAGCATCTTCCCTTGCTCCCTCCCCCTTTTTTTACCTAGATTATTTGGGTCTGTGGATAGTAGTATAGATATCCTGTAATTTACAACTAATATCTACTTACAAGTGAGTACATACCATGCCTGACTTACTGGTTCTGGTTTACTTCACTCAGAATTATCTTTTCTAGTTGCATCCATTTACCTGCAAATTTCATGATGTCCATATTTTTAATAGCTGATTTTTTAATATTTAATATTAAATTTTTAATGTTTTTAGTAGTATTCCATTGTGTAAATGTATCACATTTACTTGATCCCTTCTTTGATTGAGGGATGTCTATGTTTTTTCCAGTTTCTGTCTATTATGAATAAAACTGCTATAAACACAGTTGAGCAAGTATCCTTGTGGAATTGTGGAGCATCTCTTGGGTAAATGCTCATGAGTGATATACCAGAGAATTCTTACAGCAGCAATACAGCTAGATACAAAATAAACACAAATAATCAGTGGCCTTCCTTTATTCAAGTGATAAGAAAGCTGAAGAAGAAATAAGGAAAAGAACACCACCCAATAGCCACAAGTAATATGAAGTATCTTGGTGCAATTCTAACCTAGCAAGTGAAAGAACTGTATGACAAGAGCTTCAAGTCTCTGAAGATAGAAATTGAAGATATTAGAAGATGGAAAGATGTCCCTTGTTCATGAATCCACAGATTCAATGAAGTTCCCATCAAAATACCAACACAATTCTTTGAATACCTTGAAAGAACAATTCTCAATGTGATATGGAAAATAAAAAAAAATTAAAAAAACAAAAAACCTAAAACAGTCTTGTACAATAAATGAACTTCTGGGGGTAGCTCCATCCCTGATTTCAAGCTGCACTACAGAGCAATAATAATAAGAACCTTACGGTACTGACATAGAAACAGACTGGTGGATCAATGGAATAGAATTGAAGAACCAGAAATAAACCCACAAGACACTTGATTTTTGACAGAGAATTCAAAACCACACAATGGAAAAAAATGGCAGCTAGAGAAAGTAAGGAAAACCTTGTCTGTTTTAAATATGTAAATGTATACAAACACTACATGTTTGTTTCTGACTGGCTGTAAATGTATGAACTTACTATGTTCTGTGTATCTTGGTTATGACTTATTGACTTATAAATTATTGGATATGATTAAAAATTAAAGCATTTGTAACAAAAAGTTAACTCAAACTCGTAAGTTTGGGTTGGAGCAATTTTGGGAAACAACAAATGGTATGAGCCAACCAAAGAAACAGGTCTCTAAAGATACCTTTAAATTCAGATGAGATTTTACATAATTTCTGTCTTGTCTTAAAAACTACGTTCATAAAAAAATAAGATTTAAAACTCTGCTTAATGAGGTATCAGTGCTGCAACTCCATTTGTTCATGCACAAGAACTTTTTTTGCAGGCAAGCCAAACTTTACAACATCAAAACAATGTATTTGGTACTGCTTTTAGAGACACTGAATTGTTTGCACTGTTAAAATCTTGTTTTGCCTTCTAAAAAAAATTATGTTTATCGTCTGGGACTTCCCTCTTAAGTACTTTATTTTAATATCACAAAAACAACTTTTAACAAATATTCAAATATATAAAGCTATGGTACATTTTAAAGTTTATCAGATATTTTATTATAATGTCTTTATTGACATATGATCTTGATTATCTGATGGATTAAAAAGAAGCTAAAGAATGGCACTGGGGCTGAGTACTAGAAATGGAGAGTTTCTACCTTATGATACAATAAAACAATGATGTTGCACAGTCTAACAAAGAACTTGGAACAGTTTCTCAACCCTTTTGGGGAAAGTCAAAAGAATTTCTTTTTACAAGAATACCCTAGGATTGACTGAAAATTAGATATTTATTTTTGACTGATGTTCCCACCACAAAAACAGGAATATAAATATTAAAGGGTTACAGTATTAAAGAAAATAAAAGTCACTGGCTCATAATGTCTGTTCAGGCTAGCAGAGACAGATTTAAAGGTACATATTTAATCACCATGTTTTACTGGCAATATTAAGAGATAACTATTCTTTATTATAAACTGAATCATACAAAACCTCTTACATTCTATAATGTTATACAATAAAAAGGTCAAGAAATCCCCAGTCTTGATGCTGAAGGAGGGTCAGTTCAATGGTTTGCATTTTATTGTGGATTGTTAAAGGTGACTGAGGCATGCAGGTTGATTTTTGGTTGACTTGTCCCTGATTTTATTCTTTGTCATATTCCTGACACTGCTGTGGTCATGACTGATTGCCGAGATGGGCTTTATTTGGCCTCCTATATTTGTTTTCAAAGTTAAACAGAAATAAATAACTAAATTATTTCATGTTGTTGAAGATAACTAAGAAATGCAAGTGATGCTCAAAAACCTGGTGGATGATTAGGTCCTTTAATATATTCAAAAATACATTTATAATAAAGTTCTGCTAAGAACTAATGGTTTAATTACAAGATTTAGATTTACCCTAGTCTCTTATTGTATGTTTTCATGGTTAAGCCTAGGATGGGCAACTAAATACAAAGTTTGTTTGGCTCAGATATACTTAATGGATGATGGTCCTCAGGCTCTTTAGAGATCTGCTAAATATGACATTTAAATGTTTAATGAAAAAATTTTAGTATAATAGAGACCTCCAGCTCCTAAAAATGGCCCCAAGGTTTCCAAAGAAGATGGATGAGGCACCAACAACTCCACCTGGATTATGGTACACTGTCCATCGCTCCACCCACTCCAGGGGCTCTGAATGAACTGTGGACAAACAAGACACCCAGAGAATTGATTGCCATATTTTGCCTAGACAAAATAAGGTCAACCAGTCTTTCCCAAGTTCCTCCTCCACAGGAAGGCCTCTCAGATTTGCCTGGCCTGGCAGCTGCAGACTGATGCTGCCCTGGGACTTGTGCCCCTAACAAACGATAAACACCACAGGAGCCTGATGGGATGGCTGTCCAGGTACTAGATAAGGCACTGTCATTTAAATTAATATATGGTCCAATAAATTATAATTTATTCTTCTCAGGTTTCTGATGGGTATGAGAATCAGTTTAACAGCAAAACACAAGGCTTCAACTGCCTTCTCAAAAGTGCAAATTATAAAGATCAGACAAAGTTGTATTCAAATTGGTAAATTCAAGTTATAAAGGTTATAAAGAGGTGTTTGAGGTTGGTAAATGCAAGTTACAAAGGCTAGAGAAAGGTGTTTTAAGGTTAGCAAATGCAAATTATAAAAGTTAGAGAAGTTGATTCGGCAAGATGGTGGCACTGGGACAACTCTCATTCTGACCCACAGCACAGCAGAATCGGCACAGTGACCAGCAGTCAGAATTTGTGGCCCTAAAACACAAGTGATTGTGTTTCTCAAGTGAGAGGATATCCCACAGTGGGGGATTCAATCAGCTTTAACTCACCCAGCTAAACCACAGAAGAGATCCCAGTTCCACCAGGCACTTGGTCGCCACACCAGCTTGCTCTGATCACTGTTCCAGACTGAACTGTGGGCCCCACAACCTCAGAGACTGGATTTTCCAGTAAAGAGATAACCCCACAGTGCAGGAAATGATTTGGACCGACCTTAGGTCACCCAGACATCTCTTGGAAAAGACATGGGGTTCCATGGTTGCCCAGGAGCCTCCCCAGAACCAGAGCCTGAGACCCAGGTGCCTGCACTGAGTCCTGCCTGCACCTGACTCACTGCCCAATAGAACTGTGGGCCCCAGGGCACCAGAGACTGAGTTTCTCTGTCAGATGCAAACCCACAGGGTCGGGAACGCCTGTCTGATCTCAGAGCACTCAGCTGATACCACCACCCCGAATAGGTCTCAGGAAAAATTATCCAGTTTCGGCAGATGCCCAGGCACCAAATCCCCAGAAACACAGAAAGGCAGAGCCACATAAATCTGCCTGCAGATTCTACTCACCATCATAGACAGAACAGCTGTCCCCAAGGCAAAGACTGGGTGTCCCTATCAGGAGGAAACCCCACAGCGGTGGGGGGGGAGATAATCAGGTCCAACGCTCAGGACACCCAGCTCCAAAAGACTTTTTTGGATTTACACAGACTCTAGGCTCTAGCCTTCTACTGCAGGCATGAGCGCTGTGCTCACCCGCCACTATTGAATACTGCTAGGGCACTGGGGCACACAGCTGCATCCTCAGACCTACAAAAGCCAGAGCGCCATTACATCAGCCCTCAGATATTGCTCCAAGGATCAACCAGTTATCCCTAGCTAAACTGAAAAAACTGTGGTAATCCCTGGTTCTTCAAGAGGGCTGTACCCAACAATTACACCTTTAGAGCAACAGCTGCTGCTCACAAAATTCAGAGCAAGAATCCCAGCAGCAGGGAAGCCATCACCAGGACCTCTCCTGATGAGAGGAGAGCCTTCCTGAACACCACAGTTACCACACAGGTCCATACACCTGAAATGAACTGTGACAATTCCTGAGAAGCTCCACCATTCAGGTGACCATACCCAAAAAGCAGAGGAGAACTTCAAAACCCTGCCAAGTGGATTCTTCCCACCCCAGGACCCAGCAGGCACCAGAAATTAACAGACAACACCTGAGACAGAGAGATAGGTAGAGGCCAGTGAAAAAGCAATACCAAAAAAAGGCAAAGCAATATGGCATTCCCAGAACCCAGTTATCCAGGGACAAGTAGCCCTGACACCCTAACATAAGTGAAATTCAAGAATATGACCTTACATCTATGCTTATGAAGAAGTTAATGGAGGAAGCAAATAAAATGTGTAAAGACTTAGGGGAAGATATAATAAAACAGATTATGGTCATCTGTAAAGAAATACAGGAAGAAGAAGCCAAACAGCTTATGGCATTCAGAGAGGAAATGATTAAATCACTGAAAGAAATAAAAGAAACAGAGGAATGTTCAAACAAACAGCTGAAGGAATTGAAGGAAAAACAGGAAAATATAGTCAGACAGGTGAAGGAAATCAACAGAACGGTTCAAGATCTGAAGATAGAATTGGAAAAATTAAAGAAAACACAAATGAAGGAAATCATGGAGAGGGAGAACTTACAAAGGAAAACAGGAACTACAGAGGTAAGCATAACCAACAGACTACAAGAGATGGAAGAAAGAATCTCAGGTGTGGAAGACACAATGGAAGAAATCGATGTATCTGTCAAAGAAAATAATAAATCTAAAAAATTCCTGATAAAAACCATACAAGATATTCAAGACAACATAAAAAGACAAAACCTAAGAATAATACGAATAGAGGAAAAAGAAGATTCCCTCCTCCAAGGCTCAGAAAATGTTTTCAACAAAGTCATTGAAGAAAATTTCCTCCTCCTTAAAGGAGAGGCCTATAAGAATACAAGAGGCCCACAGAACACCTAATAAATTAGACCAGAAAAGAAAATCCTCCCGCCACATAATAATCACAAAAATAAGAATACAGAACAAAGAAAAAATACTAAAAGCTACAAGGGAAAAAGGCCAAGTAACATATAATGGCAAACCCATCAGAATCACACCTGACTTCTCAACAGAAACTACAAAAGCCAGAAGAGCCTGGGTGGATATCATGAAAACCCTAAGAGAACACAGATGTCAGCCTAGGCTACGGTACCAAGCAAAACTCTCAGTCCTCATAGACGGAAAAAACAAGCTATTCAATGACAAAAACAAATTTCAACAATACCTACACACAAATCCAGCATTACAGAAGATACTAGAAGGAAAAATACAACCCAAGAAAACTAACTGCTTTCAAGAAAACACAGGAAATAAATAACCTCACAAAACCAAAAGTAGCCAAACACACAAACAAACTACCATAGCTAACATCAATATCAAAGGATCTAACAGCCACTGGTCATTAATCTCCCTCAACATCAGTGGACTCAATTCTCCAATAAAAAGACACAGACTAACAGAATGGATGTGTAAAAAGAGCCCAACAGTCTGTTGCATACAAGACACACACCTAAATCACAAACATAGATATTACCTGAGAGTAAAGGGCTGGAAGACAGGTTTCTAATCAAATGGACCCAAAAAGCAAGCAGGAGTTGCCATTCTAATATCTAAAAAATTAGATTTTCAAAAAAAATCAAAAGACATAGAGAAGGATACTTTATGATCATCAAGGGAAAAATCCACCAGGAAGATATCACAATGCTGAACATATATGCCCCCAAAGCAAGGGCACACACATTTGTAAAAGAAACTTTAATAAAACTTAAACCACACAAAGACCCCCCCCACATTAATAGTGGGAGACTTCAACACCCCACTCTCAACAAAAGAGAGGTCAACAAAACAGAAATTAAACAAAGAAACAATAACTCTGACAGAGATCATGAATCAAATGAACCTCACAGACATCTACAGAATCTTTCACCCAAACACAATAGAATTTACCTTCTTCTCAGCACCTCATGGAACCTTCTCCAAAATAGGCCATATAGTTGGTCACAAAGCGAGCCTACACACACATGGAAATTGAATAACTTGCTACTAAATGACAGCTGGGTCAGAGAGGAAATAATGAAAGATATTAAAGTCTTCCTAGAATTCAATCAAAATGAAGGCACAACATACCCAACATCCATTCATGTTTAAGTCTTCAAGAGATCAGGGATACATGGCACATACCTGAACATAGTAAAAGCAATATACAGCAAGTCTATAGCCAATATTAAACTCAATGGAGAGAAACTATAATCATTCCCACTGAAATCAGGGACAAGGCAAGGCTGTCCACTATCTCCATATCTCCTCAACATTGTTCTTGAAGTCCTTGCAAGAGCAATAAGACAATTGAAGGAGATCAAGGGGAAACAAATTGGAAAGGAAGAAGTCAAACGATCCTATTTGCAGATGATATGACAGTATTCCTGAGTGACCAAAAAATTCTACCAGGGAGCCCTTACAGTTGATTAACATCTTCAGCAAAGTGGCTGGATACAAAATTAACTAAAAAGAAAAATCAGTAGCCTTCCTGTATATAAAAGACAAAAGGGCCTAGAAAGAAATTAGGGAAACAACACCCTTCACAATAGCCACAAAGGACATAATGTACCTTGCTGTGAACCTAACCAAGGAAGTCAAAGATTTGTATGAAAAAAATTTTTTCCAGTCTCTGAAGAAAAAATTAGAAGAATATATAGGAAGATGAAAAGATCTCCCATTTTCATGATTCACAGGATTAATATAGTGAAAATGTCCATCTTACAAAAAGATTCAATGCAATTCCCATCAAATTACCAACACCAATTTTACAGACCTTAAAGAAAAATTCTCACCTTCATATGGAAAAACAAGAAACCCAGAATTGCTAAAACAATTCTCTACAGTAAAAAATCTTCAGGAGGTATCTCCATCTCTGATCTCAAGCTATACTATAGAGCAACAATACTAAAAACTGCATGGTACTGGCATAGAAATAGACTGGTGGATCAATGGAATCAAATAGAAGACCCTTACATAAATCCTCACACTCATGGACACCTGATTTTTGAAAAAGATTCCTAAACCAATGAATGGAAAAAAAAGACAGCATCTTTCACAAATGGTGCTGGTGTAACTGGATATCTACACGTAGGAAAATGCAAACAGATCCATACTTTTCACCCTGCACAAAACTAAAGTCAAAGTGGATCAAAGATTTCAAAATGAAGCCAGACACACTAAACCACTTAGAAGAAAAAGTGGGGAAGAGCCTTGAACTCATTGGCACAGGAGACAACTTTCTGAACAGAACAGCAACAGCACAGGCTCTAAGAGCAACAATCAATAAATGGGACCTCATGAAAATGAAAAGCTTCTGTAAAGCAAAGAACACTGTTGTCAGAACAAAACAGTAGCCTACAGATTAGGATAGGATCTTCACCAATCCTATATCTGACAGAGGACTAATATTCAGTATATATATAAAGAACTAAAGAAGTTAAACAGCAACAAATCAAGTAATCCAATTTAAAAAATGGAGTATAGAGCTAAGTAGAAAATTCTAAATAGAGGACCATTGAATGGCAGAGAAACACTTAAAGAAATGTTCATCCTAATTAGCTATCAAGGAAATGCAAATCAAAACGACCCAAAGATTTCACCCTACACCCATCTGAATGGCTAAAATCAAAAACTCAAGAGACATCTCATGCTGGAGACTTTGTGGAGAAAGGGGAACCCTCCTCCACTGCTGGTGGGAATGTAAATTTTACAACCACTCTGGAAAGCAATCTGGCGCATACTCAGACAACTAGGAATAGCGCTTCCTCAAGATCCATCTATGATACTCCTCGGCATATACCCAAAAGAGGCTCAAGTACACAATAAGGACATTTGCTCAACTATGTTTGTAGAAGCCTTATTTATAATTTATAATAGCCAGAAGCTGGAAACAACCCAGATGCCCCTCAGTGGAGGAATGGATACACAAATTGTGGTATATCTACACAATGGAATATTACTCAGCAACAAAAAAACAAGGAAATGATGAAATTTGCCGGTAAATGGTGGGATCTGGAAAAGATCATCCTGAGTGAGCTATCCCAGAAGCAGAAAGATGCACATGGTATATAGTCACTCATATAGACATATAATATAGGATAAACCTACTAAAATATGGACACCTAAAGAAACTAATCAAGATGGAGGACTCTTGCTAAAATGTTCAATCCCTATCCAGAAAGGCAAAGATGCTGGACATGAGAAGAAGGACAAAAGAGATAACAAGTCAGGAGCCTGACACAGAGGACCTCTGAAAGGCTCTGCCCTGCAGACTATCAATGTAGATGCTGATACTTATGGGCAACCTTTGGGCAGAGTGGAGGGAATCTTGGGAAAGAAGTGGGAAAGAGTAAGATCTGGAGAGGACAGGAACTCCACAAGGAGAGCAACAGAACCAAATTATCTGAGCACAGGGGTCTTTCCTGAGACTGATACTATAACAAAGGACTATGCATGGAGATAACCTAAGACCCCTTCACAGAAGTAGCCCATGGTAGTTCAGTATCCAAGTGTGCTCCATTATAATAGGAACAGGGACTGTCTCTGACCTGAACTGATTGGCCTGCTCTTGAATTACCTCCCATTGAGGGGGAAGCAGCATTACCAGGCCACAGAAGAAGACAATTCAGCCACTCCTGATGAGACCTAATTGACTAGGATCAGAAGGAAGGAAAATAAGACCCTCCTATCAGTGGACTTGGGGAGGGGCATGCATGCAGAGGGTGAAGAAAGTGAGGGATTGGGACAGGAGGAGGGAAGGAACCACAGGATGGATAAAAATTGAATAAAGTGTATTTAATGAAGAATACAAAAATGGGGTACAGTGCTAAACAGAGAATTCTCAACAGAAGAATATTGAATGGCAGAGAAACACTTAAATAAATGTGAAAAGTCCTTAGTCAATATGGAAATGCAAATGAAAACAACCCTGAGATTTCACCTTATAAACATCAGAATGGCCAAGATGAAAAACTCAAGTGACAACACATGCTGAAGAGGTTGTGAAGAAAGGGGAATCGTCCTTCACTGATTGTGCAAATGTAAACTTGTACAATCATTCTGAAAATCAATCTGGTGCTTTCTCAGACAACTAGGAATAGCACTTCTTCAAGTTACAGCTATAACACTCCTAGGCATATATCCAGAAGAGGCTCAAGTACACAATAAGGACATTTGCTCAACCATGTTTGTAGCAGCTTTATTTGTAATAGCCAGAACCTGGAAACAGTCCAGATGCCCCTCAACTGAAGAATGGATGCAGAAATCGTGGTACATCTACACAATGGAATATTACTCTGCAATGAAAAATAAGGAAATCATGAAATTTTCAGGTAAATGGTGGGAACTGGAAACGATCATCCTGAGTGTGCTGTCCCAGAAGCAGAAAGACACACACAGTATATACTCCCTCATATAGACGTATAACATAAGATAAACCTACTAAAATCTTTACATCTAGAGAAACTAGTTTAAAGAGAAGACCCTGACTAATATGTTCAATCCCCATCCCGAAAGGCAAAGAGGATGCACATCAGAAGAAGAAGAAAACAGGAAACAACCTAGAAACCTGC
>REGO01000787.1:108032-132166 GCA_010120015.1 Rhombomys opimus | reverse complement strand
GAAGGAGAGGAGGACCTTCCTTATCAGTGGACTTGGGGAGAGACATACGTGAAGAAGGGGAAGGGAGGTTGGGACTGGGGGGGAGGAAGTAGGGGCTTATGGGGGGATACAAAGTGAATAAAATGTAATTAATAAAATAAAATTAAAAACATGAAAAATTTCCCCTTGTCTTACGATTCTTCATTTTCTCCAATATCTAGGGAATTTTAATTCTGTTCCTAGTCTGTATACATCTCAGCAGATTTTCACTAGGCTGACAGACTTCATCCAGGGATTAGTGCTAAAATCTGCATTTCCTGAAAGCTGATATAAACCAGTCCACCCAACAAGATTGCTTCCTGTCTTTCAACTGGATCACTAATCAGAAGCTTCTGATAAATTCCCGATTGTCCAGCTTTGAATAGTATTTCACCCTTCCTGGGCTACAATAACAACATTCTAATGTCAGCTAGACATACTATGTCAAAATGGGCTCCCTAACATAAGGAATAAATGGGTTCCTATTGTGACAATTGACATATCAAAATGGGCCCTTTATCCTCTTCTTTCTGGTTATACTTTGTGCCCCTTGCATGTTAAATATAATGTAATCCCTTATGTAATGGACAAAAAAACATATAACCAAAGATTTGATTCAGGTACATAAAGACAGGGACGAATGTTGTGGCCTGGTCTTTTTGGCATAATTATAGCCATTTCTGTTTCAGGCCTAACAACCATATTATCTCAGCTTGTGCTGATATAGAGAAAAGCTCTCTGTGCAAGGTCAGGATGACCAAAACCTATGTTTATATTCAACATTTTCTGTGGCTTTGCTACTCCTAGAAATTCCCCAATCATAAAAACAGCTGGCCTTAAATATGAATTGTACATTTGAAAGACTAAATTAAAGTTGGTTGATGATTATTAATATTTAATATTAAATTATCTTTTAGTTAAACAGTGGTAATTCCTAAACCAGCTGCATACCCCTTCACCACACATAGAATAGGATTTATTTAATTAACCTAGAGCACAATGCTGGGCAATAATTACTCTATCATAAACCTCCAATCATGCATAGCTTCCTGGCATTCAGATTTCCTACATTATACTTGCTTTTTAGCCATATCTTAGTCCTGGTTCTCTCCTGATATTTTCAGGTCCTCTCCTCTTAAACCTCTCCTCCTTCCTCTTCTTTCTCCTTCCCACTCGGCCAGGATGTCCCACCCTATTCTCTCCATTGCTCAGCATTGGCTGTTTGTTTCTAGTGGCAATACAGAGAACAAATGGTATCATGTTTACACAAACTTGAGACAGGTGATGCTTAGAATAAATATCAAATTGCAATGTCTGAATTTAAACCAGCTAGTGGCTTAGAGAAATCAGCATTTGAATGAACAAGGGTTAATTGTATACATTCCACAGGAACATTATACTAACAATCAGCTAGAATTGCTTTGTCAATTTAGCAAAAATAAATTAAGTCAAAGGAGACTATCCTGTTGAGCTAATTGTGGTTTTTGCCTTTATAAGGTAACTCTTAAAAACATGCAATATCACACTTTGGCTCCTGAGTCCACTTTGTCCCTGACCATGGTCATTCTTAGGGTGTTGTGTTCAATAAACTGTGTATATCTCACTGAGATCAGTGTCTGAATGGTTTGTGAGACTTCCTCTGGACACTATCACCTTGAATCTCACTAAAATGGGAAAATAGATTAGATAGCAGAAGCAGATGAATAGAGGGAACTGGATAGAAGAGGGTTATGTGAAGGAAATGAGAGGGGAGGATTTGATGTATGGATAGTGGAGAGGGGATGAGAGAAGGCTTTGGGAGAAAAGGAAACTGGGTAAGGCATCTCTGAGACAAGCTGGAGACCTTCAGGTAGGTTCCAGGGAGGATATGAGGATGACTGTAGCTGAGTCTCCTAGCCATGGAGCACATGGAAACCAAGGAGACAGGCCATCTTCTATCCAGGCAGAACTTAGAGTGGGTAAGAGGTAAACACCAAACCACCTTAAAAATCTTTGACCCCAAAATCACCCTACCTAAAAGATATACATACTTAAATATAGAATAGAGACTGAGGAAATATCCAACCAATGCCTCTTTTAACCTGAGACCCACCCATGGGAAAGAGCCAACCCCTGACACCATTAACAACACTCTGTTATGTGTATAGACAGGAGCCTAGAATAACTGTCCTCTGAGAGGCTCCACCCAGCAGCTGACTGAATCAGATGCTGAGATTCATATCCAAGCATTAAGCAGAGCTCAGCGAGTCCTGTGAAAAAGTAGAGGGAAAGATAGAAGGATCCAGAGGGGACAAGAATGACACAAGAAGACCAAGTGAGTTAAATAACCTAGACGCATGAGGGTTTACAGAGATTTATGCACCAACCAAAGAACTTGCATGGATTGGACCAAGGCTTCCTACACATATGTAACTGATGAGCAGCTTAATCTTCATGTAGGTATCCTAGCAAGTTAAGTAGGTGCTGTCTGTGATTTTTGATCACTTCCTTCTAATGGGGCTGCCTTGCCTGGCCTCAGTGGAGGAGGATGAGATCAGTCCTAATGAGACTTGATGTCCCTGGGTGGGTTAGTCAGGATCTTCCCTTTTCTGAGGGGAAAGGGAGGGGGATAGGTGGAAGTGGGTAGTAGTGTAGGACTGGGGGGAGATAGGGGCCTACGATCCAGATGTCAAGTGAGCCACAGGGATGATTCTGGACTATTACCTCACACTTAAAAGAACAGTTTACCCAAGCCACAAGCAGGTGATTCACTCATTTATGTTGGCCTTAGATTGTCTTTTCCCCTGTCTAGGAAGAGATTTTCTTTGAAAATTTGGCACCACCATCACTTTAAGTCCTCAACAAATTATAATTTCCTATATGCTCCTGCCTACCAATTCAGCTGAACTACCCCTCTCTCTGAAGATTATTTCCTGGCTGCTCCAGATTCCAAAGAGGAAAGAAATCCAGATCTAGGGATTCTGGTCCAGGACTTGCAACAACAGTGTCTTAAGGTCTGGGCTGAGACAAACATCCATTCTTGGAAGTGCACCACCCACCAGTCATGGTAAATCTCTTGACTATAGCCACACCTGTAAGGGTCCAGCAACATCCCATGAATGAAAGGCTTGACTGCCAATTGCTCACTATTGAAGAGGCTATTAGAAGCTAACATTCTTAACCCATGCCACTTGTCTTGGAATACACCTGTTCTCTCTGTCTGTAAAAGAAAGAACTTTGATTACCAGACAGTTCAGGAACTCCAGCCGGTAACTAAACAGACAGAAATTATTCATCCCACTGTTCTAAATCTTTACACTTTGTTCAGTCCCCTATTACCAGACCATCAGGTTCTTAAAAATCCAGTGTCTCCAGTTACCAAAGTAAACATCTCTGTCCCAGTGTCTAAATAAAATAAAATAAAATAAAATAAACACAAACCTTAGTTGGATGGCCTCCTATTGTTGCAGTGATCAAGTGCTCTTGGAGACCTAGGATGATAGAGGCCTGTTCCCATCTTCATCATGGTTGGGAGGATCATTGCTTTCCTTGGTGTTATGGCTGTTCTTGGATGTTAACTTGACTATATATGGAATTAACTAAAACCCAAATGTTGGGCACACCTTTGAGGGAAGTCTTATTAATTGAATTATTTGAAGTGTAAAGACCCACTTCTTACCTGGATCTCTGAGTTGAAAAGATAACCTTTAATCCAGAACTTTTGAGGTAAGAAAATAAACCCTTAAGCTGGGCCACACCTTCTTTTGGCAGCCTATATAAAGGACATGAAAGAAGTAGAACTTGTTCTTGATGGCAAGTTCATTCCTTCATGGCATTAAATCCCACTTCTTCAGGATTCTGGTGTATACTTGAGACAGGCTGAGACTTCCAACCTTGTTGATTGAATAATCACAGGTTTTTGGGATCTTGCATAAGTAGACAACCATTGTTGGACTAGGTGGCCCATAGTTTTGAAGCCATTCTAATAAATACCATATGTATACATATGTCTGTCTGTGTGTGTGTACATAAATGTGTATGTATATATATGTGTATGAAAATATATATATTCTTTTTTTCGTTCTTTAAGTTCTGATCTTCTAGGGAACACTAATTATTAGAAATTTCGGTACCAGAAGAGGGTCTAGAGCCACAGAAATATAAGGATGCATATTTAAGTATCTGGAATAGGCTTTCCAATCTGACAGCACACTACAGTTTCTGAAGCCTCTCCAGTGAGCCCAGAGAGCACTGAGTGCCTATAGTGTGAATTATTTTACAAGCTTAAGGTGACAAATGCGTTTGATTATCCTGATTCACCAATGGTGAGGCAAATAAGATTCAGTGATTCTGTATGTTAAACATTTGACAATATTGAAAAATTCAGGAAAAAGATCATGTTGGTTGGTTGCTACTCACATCTATGGATTAATTGACAAAGAAAAGGATAAGCTCCATGGTAAAATTAAAGAATTTTTAGCATCTTACAATATAGTGAAGGACAATGATGAATTGTGTTTGCTACATTGTGGGTTCTTTTTCTACCATTTAATTCCCCCAGTTTCACCTGTAATACTACATAAGAGAGAAAACAGGATATAAGGAAAAGAGGAATTAGGAAAATCTCTGAATCTAACTTGTTTCTTGTTTCTCCTTTGAACAAGGCTAACAAATTGAAACAAACCCTCGCC
Source organism: Rhombomys opimus (assembly GCA_010120015.1). Classification (NCBI taxonomy): domain Eukaryota; kingdom Metazoa; phylum Chordata; class Mammalia; order Rodentia; family Muridae; genus Rhombomys; species Rhombomys opimus. The sequence continues at coordinate 127,478 of REGO01000787.1, read as the reverse complement.
CTAACCAACAACCAAGAGCTGACACTCTACCTTATGTCCCTAGTATTTATGTACCCTCTGGAAATTCCCAGAACTCCAAATGTCACACAATGTCAGAAACTATCTGCAGCTGGCAAAACAATGCCTCTGCTAGAGCACAAGGCAAATCATAGTCACCTGCTACAGACAGTTTGAAGCAGCCCCACATCCCCACACCTGGGATTAATACAAAAACACATTCTTATGAAATTTCTGTGCTTCTTAAAGAAAGCAAAATTCTAGAATTCTCACTCCAGGGAACTTAGTAATAAAATTTACCGCTTCCAGATACACAGAAACAGTCTAAAGATTACACTCTCTCTTTCTTAAATTCAAAGTAGATTCTTCTCTCATACCATATATCCCCACCACTTTTCCCTTCCTTCACTTCTCCCAGCAACTCCAATCCTCCCCTCCTCCCTAGATCCATTCCCCCTCTATTTTCCTTCAGAAAGGAGCAGGCCTCCAAGAGACAACAACCAAACACAACAAAACAAGATACAATAAGACAATGAATGCACTCATATCAAGGCTAGACAAGACAACCCCATAGAAGGAAAAGAATTCCAAAGCAGGCAAAAGAGTCAGAGACACAGCCACTCCCACTGTTAAGAGACCTGCACTAACATTGAACACCAAGCTACCAACCATAACATATATGCAGAGCGCCCAGTTCAGACCCATGCAGTACAGACCTTGTGCTTGCCATTTCAATTCTGTGAGCCCATGCGAGCGCTGCTTATGTGATTTGATGGGCCATGTTCTCCTGGTGTGCTCCATTCCCTCTGACTCCTTTAGACATTGCTCACTCTCTTCCACTGGGTTCCCTGAGATCTGAGGGGAAAGACATGATAGAGACATCCAATTTATGATCTCTCCAACTAATGTTTGCCTATAGGTCTCTACACCCTGCTGCTGGAAGAAACCTCTCAGATGATGAATGGACAAGTCATCTATCTATGTGTCTAGCTAAATGTCGTTAGGAATAATTTTATTGCTATCTATCTATCTATCTATCTATCTATCTATCTATCTATCTATCTACTTACTTAGTGATTTATTCGCCTCTTGTGTTTAGATCCACTCTGAGCTATCAAGTCTCCAGTTCCTGGCCATCCGGATAGTATAGGGCATGGAATTCCTCTTGTGGCAGGGGCTTCAAGTTAAGCTTGTTGGAGGTTGGTTTGATGTGTGTTACTGGCCCTTAAGATCTGGTTACAACTATGTTTGTTGTGTAAATCTACCTAAGAAATATCTGATTGGTTGATTAAACAGCCTATACCTGGGCAAGGCAGAATGGGGTGGGCATGGCTATGGTTCCTGGGCTTTGGAGGACAGAGAGAATTAGGGGAGATAGATGGAGATGAAGAGAGGGAAAAGGAAGATGGAAACCATATAGGGTCAGGAGGAAGGACTTCAATAATGGCAAGAAAAGTTCCAGATAAAGAATAAAAGCAAGTATTTGTAAGATTATGGATGGCAGATTGGAGAAATAAGAAGAATGGCACTGAATGGGGGCTGGGAGATGGATGAGTTGATTCATATAGTGTAGGTAGGTATATCTGCGTGCCCCAAGGTAAAACAAACAAACAAACAAACAAAAAAACAATTATAAAATCCAGCAGTTATATGTCTTATGAGTTGTGATATCAGGTTAGATAATACTACTGTGATAACCTTAGTGCTAATATTAAAGATTATATAGCCCAACACTTATTTGTTAATTTACAACAACATAAACTAGACATTGGTTGGTCCCTCCCACAATTATTGCAACAACCAGTGCCCCTGTGCATCATGCAGGCAGATTGTAGAGTGAAGGCTTTGTGTCTGCGTTGGTGTCTGAGTTTCTCTTTCAGTGGCCTGCAGACTGCCTTCCTGCACCATAGAGACTAGAACATAGGGGTGAAGGCTCCATGCAGCTTGACCCCCTCTATGATCAAGAGCTGTGTGGAGGTGGTCCTCTGCAGTGGGCCACCCACTGTTGCCCGGTTTTGGAGAGCAACCCTCTGTTGTAGCATCAGCCTAGGTTGTTTGGAGGTCTCCATGAGACCCTCTTGACCAAAGACTTCACATAATGCCACCCCAGCCTGTCACTGTAAGCCTTGCCTGACCACGAAAGAAGGCTGTTTCAGACCCCATACATTTCATTGTTTCTCATACATTCCAGAAATATTCCCCTGTACTAGGTTTTCCCACCAACCCCTAAATGTCCCCCAATTCCAGCTGTCCTTCACTTCACTCTCTCCCCCCCCAACCCTCACCCCCCAAGCTGACCTCTCCTGCTCCTGTTCCCACCCACTCCCAGTCCATCTGCAAAATCTATTCCATTTCTTCTTCCCAGGGAGGTCCATGTTTCCCCCTATAGCTCTCCTCTTTGCCTAACCTCTATGGGTCTATGGACTGTAGCTTTATTGTCAGTAACTTATCTGCTAATCTCCACTCATAAGTGGATATATAGTGTATTTGTCTTTCTGGGTCTGGGTTACCTCATTCAAGCTAATGTTTTTTTTCTAGTTGCCTACATTTGCTTACAAATTTCATGTTGTCATTTTCCACAGCTGAATGATACTTCGTTGTGTAAATTCACCATATTTATTTAATCCATTCTTTGCTTGGGAGATATCTAAGTTGTTTCCAGTTCCTGGCTATTATGTATAAAGCCACAGTGAACATAGTTGAGAAAGTTTCCTAGTGGTAGGATGGTGTGACCTTTATGTTTATATCTAAGTGTGGAAATGCTAGCTGGGTCTTGAGCTAGATTGTTTCCCATTTTTTGAGGAACCACCATATTGATTTTGATAGTGGCTGTACAAGTTTGCACTGCCACCATCAATGCAGGAGTATTCCCTTTGCTCCACATTCTTGCCAGCATGAGCTGTCACTTGTGTTAATTATTGTAGCCATTCTGAAAATATGTAAGACAGAATTGCAAAGTAGGGACAATCAAGTTCCACTGAGATATGACCTCAAAGAAAATACCGAAGAGTTTTACTGCTAGCCTTTCTCCAGTCTTTCCACAGAGGGACCAATGGCCTTTCCCCAGGGTAACTGTTCACTGGAGAAAGGGAACAACAGAGCTCCTATGACCTATTGTATACTGGTTCTGAATTGACACTGAGTCCAGGAGACCCCACAAAACTGTGGCTTCCAGTTAAAGTATGGACTTAGGTCAGGTTATTAATGTGGTTTTGGCTGAAGTCTGACTCTTAGTATGTCCAATGGGCCCCTGAACTCATCCCATGGCTATTTTCCAAATCTCAACATATGTAATTGGGATGGCTATATGTCCCGACCCATGGGATTTCAATGGGTTCCTAAAGAGGGGGATGGAAAGAATGAGGTAGAACAAGAGGCACAAGGAATGAGGCCAAGTCTGTTTGTCTGATCAAAACCTCGTTTATTAGAAATTTTTACCCAACTTATATAGGGAGAAGGCAGGAAAAAGGGGAAGGCTAAATTACTGTTGCAGGAGCTAGGAAGAGTTCTTTCATGCCTTGAATATTGCACCTGCAAGATAAAATAAGGTTGTTTTCTTAAGATATCTCACGGATGCTCTAAAGCTAACAGACAGATGTCCTCACAATTATATCACCCATGATTTAGGGTCCTAGGTAACTCGTAACTCTTTCACTAAATAGCTTTAGGTCTCCACTAAATGACTTTTGCTCACTATTTGGCTTTGGCTTCAGTAAATAGCTTTGGCTCCCAGCAGCCATATATATGTGTGTGTTTGTGTGTATATTTTTTTCTCACACTTGTGTTTGAGACAGTTTGGATTTCATTCCTCCATTGTCCCTTCTCCTAAAATATGGACATTGATCCCTGTGCTAGTGATTGTTCTATGGCTATGAAAAGACACCATAAGCAACTCTTATAAAGAAAAGCATTTCATTCGTTCTTGCTTACAGTTTCAGAGGATCTGTCCATTATTATCATGGCAGGGAGTATGGCAGCAAGCAAGCATATATATGGCAGGTTGAATTATTTTTAGACACAATTTAAGGTGATTTTAAAGTAAATTTTATAAATCATAGAATAATTTATTTCCCTAGAATTAGCTTTGTATTTTACTAAGCACACAGAAGAGGATAGACCCGTAAAACCAAGTTCTTGAATATTTTCCTTCAAGACAAAAAGAAACCCAGTGTGTGGCAAACACCTACAGTACAAGTTATCTGGAAGGCTGAGATGTGAAGATCACTTGAGCACTGAAGTTCTAGACTTGTTTGGGAAACATGGTTAGACTCTGACACAAAACAAGAAAAGACAAAAAATCCTCACAAAATAATACTATACTCCATTTGACATTTCAAAGTAACAGTTTGTATGTTTTATGGGTGATTTAAAATATGCTAAAGCCAAAAGTTAAATTTAAATGATTTTTATTGATAACGTTGCTTGACAGTCTTAGAGAAAAAAAAGTTCACTATTACAAAAAAAGAATTTAAACTTTGCTACAGAGGAATAGCTGCAAATCATATGCCATTTTGCATTTTATTACAGTTAATTAATATAGATTAAAATGGCTTTTGAGAATGTAACCTCTTACTGTTGCTTTTCCATGAAGAGGTAGTAAATATGTTCAATTTTGAAATTAGTTTTATACATATATAACAGCAAATTAAAAATCATTTAGTGAGAGAAAAATAAACTCCCACTAATTCAAAACAAAATAGTTAAAACTTTGATACACCAGAATAGCTGCTAGTCATGTGCATGTTTAGATTTTATTTAAGCCTTATTTCCACTGTAAAGACATGCTCTTTAGTTATTATTATAATTATGCTATACCATGCAGGCTTAAGTTTTCTTCAAAAAATCATTCATATAGTATGAATTGAATCTTTGCAATATCTTCCTGGTGCTGTCTCATAGAAGGAGAAAATAAACAACATAAATAACATAAAATAAATAAATAACATGATGAACTTTTAGTTGTTATGCATATTTTAGTAAATAAAACACTTAAATGTTTCTGCTAAATGATATAATTTCCAGCTGTTAAAATATAACTTACAATATCCATCACGAATTTCTTTTGATACATAGCTATTTCTTCCTTAAGTTCAGTTAATGAAGCAGTATATAGTTTATCATTACTATCCTCCTTGTTCTTCAACATCTCAAACACAAAAGGCTTGTTCAGTTATAATCCATAATGTTTCATCTTGGGTTCTAAATGGTAAAATTTATTTTTCAAAAGTGAGAATTTATTAGTACTCAAATAGTGGTCATAATTTATTCCAGTTTTCAAAAACATTGTAAATAATGCACAAATATCATTATATAATGAAGTAAAACACTTCAGACACGAATCAAATGCTAAAAAGACAAATATAGCATATTTTCCCCAAAACAATGGTTTAATGAACTGTCAAAGTCAAAATGAAGCAGGAAACATGCATAGTTTCACAAGATTCCCAGGTACTCTGGAAGCTCAATAACAATAGAGATTTAGAAGCAAGCATGAGCAACACAGTGAGACCCTGCCTCAAAAAAGGAACAGAAAAAAATATACATGAATAAAGAGTACAAGGGCACATCAGTAAGATAATTTTAAAATTTTATAGTCTAAATGTCAGGTTACATTTTATTGGTACTAAAGGTAAATGTGACATAACTTCACTAAATGGAAGAAAATAATATGTACAATGAGATCTTTTTGACTTATATAAACTAAAATTACATTGTTAGGCTGTATGTAGTGGTGCATACCCTTAATCCCAGAATTGAGAAGTTGAGGCAGGTGAATCTCTGTGATTTTAAAGCTCACTTGTTCTACATAGTGAGCTCTAGGTCCTCTAAGAATGCATAGTAAGCCTCAGACATGTTATAGTTTAGCAATTCAGGGTTTTACATTTAAAATTCTTATATATACACAGCATTTTTTAAATGCAGGGTCTCAGTGTATAGCTCAGTCAGTCCTCAAACTTCACATTGTCTAACCTTAGCCTCCATGATACTAGCATTATAGGCATTTGCCATCCCATACAGCCAGAAGAAATGAATTTTAAACATTTAATATTTATTCAAGAAATAATTGTTCCACTTCCCAGTGTCTGAAAAAGTACTATGAAGTGCAGTGCAGAAAGATAATAAAAGAATGATAATAATAACAATATAGTAACAACAATAAAGAATGGCATCTTTTTTTCCTTTAATGAGGATAAACATAAACAAGACTAATACTAATAAATTGAAATACAAATAGAAATGCAGGTTTCTGTACATAGAAAGCACAAATTGGTAAATTTCTTTGGCAAATGAATAAGAAATCAATATATAATGAGTAATTTAACATATTGGAGAAGAATACTATTAAAGCATGGAAGTATAGTGTGTGGGATCAGAGAAAGTAACTGTAGAGACATGGGAATAGTGGTCAAATGTAGTAGATAAAGCTTTAAAAAAGACACAATCATTGGGGAACCTAAAATATCTAAGAATGAAAACAAAAAAATTACTGATGAATTTGCAGAAAGAAAGAGATGTAGAAAGTCCTGGCAAATCTATAAAAACACACTTAAAAATAAGAGACCGGATAAGAGTTTTCATAGCAAAAAGATGATCATTAGTACAAAAAATGAAGTAAGGTTAATAGCAATAAACACAATTAATGCCAGCTTCTCAAGGATATACAGTTCTAGCCTCCAGTCCATGAAAGAAACTTGCTAGGGCCCCAGGAATACACGGTTCCACCCTCTGGCCCAAAGTTTTACTCCCCCGCCAAGGAGGTCTCTTGGGCCTCAGGAGTATGCAGTCTCTGGCCTGCAGCTCTACCTTCCTTCCTCAGAAGACCTTATAAGGTTCCAGAAGCATCTAGACTCTAGCCCATGGCTCTATCCACCTTCTCCAGGAAGCTTGCTAGGCCCCAGAGACAACTTGTTCTAGGCTTCAGGCCACAGCTATGCCTGAGGAGACCTGCCAGGTCCCAGGATCATCCAGCTCTATCTGCCTTCCCAAGAAGTCCTGCAGGCACCAGGAACACACAACCAATACCAGGGACAACAGATGGCTAAAGACCAGCATAAGAACACAATCAACAAGAGCTAGAACAATATGGCACTACAAGAACTCAGATATCCTGCTACAGCAAGCTCTGGATATCTTAATACAAATAAAACACCAGAAAATAACCACAAGTCTAGTCTTAGGAAGATGATAGAGGCCTTTAAAGAAGAAATGCATCAGTTCCATAAAGAAATATAGGAAAATAGAATCAACAAGAGCCAGAACAATAGGGCACTACCAGAACCCATCTATCCTAATACAGCAAGCTCTGGTTATCTTCTTTATTTTCTTATTTTTATTTTTATTAATTTCAGTGATAGCTCACAAATTAAGAAGACTGGCTGTTCCACCAAAGTCCTGATTTCAATTCTCAGCAACCACAAGGTGGTTAATAACCACCTATTGCCCTCTTCTGGCAAGCAGGACTACATGTAATAAGCAAAAACACTGTATACATAATAAATAAGTAAAAATCTTTTTTTAAAATGCTCTGGATTTCTTAATACAATTGAAACACAAAAAAATGACCTTATGTTTAGTCTTAGGAAGATGATAGAGGCGTTTAAAGAATGCTTCAATTCCTTTAAGAAATACAGGAAAAATACAATCAAACAGGTGAAGGAAATGGAAAAACATACAAACAAACAAACAGAAAAACAAAACAGTTCAAGACCTGAATATAGAAATAAAAACAATAAAAAAACAAAAGTAGGTAATCATGGAGATGGAAAACTTAGGTAAGAGAACAAGAACTACGAATGTAAGTGTGACCAATAGAATAAAAGAGATGGAGTAGAGAACCTGAAGTTACAACAGAAGATACAGTTGAAGAATTTGATACATTGCTCAAAGGAAATGTTAAATCTTAAAAATTCCTGACACAAAACATCAGGGGAACCCTATGAAATGACAAATGCCAACAAAAATAGGAATAGAAGAAAGAGAAAGATTTCCAGCTCCAAGGACCAGAAAATATTCTCAACAAAATCATAGAAGAAAATTTCTCCAACTAGAAGAAAGAGATGCCAATAAACAAACAATAAGCATACAAAACACCAAATAGATTGGACCAGAAAATATTCTCCCAACACATAATAATCAAAACACTAAATGTATAGAACAAAGAAAGAACATTAAAAACTGCAAGGAAAAAGGGTCATGTAACATATAAAAGCAAACCTATCAAAATAACACCCCACTTCTCAACAGAGATTTTAAAAGCCAGAAGAGCCTGGGCAGATATCTTACAGAAACTATGAGACCACAGATGTCAGCTCAGTTTACTATACACAGCAACATTTTCAATTTTCATATGTGGAGAAAACAAGATATTTTATAACAAAATTAATTTTATTTAATTATTTTTATTTTTATTAATTACAGTTTATTCACTTTGTACCCCCCCCCCCACATCCCAATGCCACCATCCCTCTTCCCCACCCATGTCCTTATCCCAGTACACTGATAAGGGAGGTCCTCCTCCCCTTCCCTCTGATCCTAGTCTATCAAGTCTCATCAGGAGTGGCTGCATTGTCTTCTTCTGTCGCCTGGTAAAAGCTGCTCCCCCCTCTGGGGTAGGTGATCAAAGAACAGGCCAATCAGTTCCTGTCAGAGACAATCCCTGTCCCCATTACTATGGAGGCCACTTAGATACTGAATTGCCCTAGGCTACCTCTGTGCAGGGGTTCCAGGCCATCTCCATGAGTGGTCCATGGTTGGAGTGTCAGTCTCAGAAAAGACAAAATACAAAAATGTTGAGACAGAAATTAGGACAAAACTAAATTTCAACAATATCTATATATAAATCCAGCCCTAAGAAGACAGTAGAAGAAATAATTCAATACATGGAGATGACCTACACCCAAGAAAACACAGGAAATAAATAACTCCACCACAGCAAATCCAGAAGAAGAGAAACACACACACACACACACACACACACACACACACACACACACACACACACACACACACACACACACACACACAGAGAGAGAGAGAGAGAGAGAGAGAGAGAGAGAGAGAGAGCCACCAACATCTAAATTACAGGAAGTAACTATCATGGGTCATTAATATCTCTCCACATCACTGGAATCTGTTCCCCAATAAAAAGACCCAGGCTAAGAGAATGGATTTGAAAACAGAATCCATCATTTTGCTGAATCCAAGAAATACACCTCAACAATAAAGATAGACACTACATCAGAGAAAAGAGCTGGGAAAATGTTTTCCAATCAAATGGACCCAAAAAGCAAGCAGAAATAGCCATTCTAATAACCAATAAAATAGAACTTTACCCCAAATTCCTCAAAAAATATAGGGAATGAAACTTCATACTCATCAAAGGAAAAATCCACCAAGATGACCTTTCAATTCTGAACATCTATGCCCCAAATGCAAGGGTACCCAAATTAAAAAAAAAAAAATCACTACAGTTTAAATCACACATTGAACCAAATGTTATTAGTAGGAGACTTCAACTCTTCACTCTCACCAATGGACAGGTCATCCAGACAGAAACTAAACAGAGAAATAATGAAACTAACAAGTGTTGTGAATCAAATGAGCTTAACAGATATTTACAGAACATTTCACTAACACAGAAAAGAGTATACCCTCTTCTCAGCACCTCACAGAATCTTCTCCAAAACTGATTATATACTGGACACAAAACAAATCTTCACAGACACAAGAAAATTGAAATAAACCCCTTCTACATTATTAGAAAATCATGGATTATAGCTGAAGTTCAACTACAGAGAGGCTATAATCTCATGGAAAACCAAACAGCTCTCTACTGAAGGACAACTGGGTCAAGGTGGTAATAAAGGAAGAAACTAAACACCTTCTGGAATTCAATATAAATGGAGACACAACATACCAGAACTTATTGGACACAGTGAAAGCAGTGCTAAGAGGAAAGTTCATATTATTAGAAATTGGAGGGAACTCATACTAGCAATTTTAAAGCATTTTTGAATGCTCTAGAACAAAGAAGGAAACACACCCAAGACAAGTAGACAGTAGGAAAAAAATGAAACTCGGGGCTGAAATCAATGAATTAGAAACAAAGAGAACAATATATAATTGAACAAAACCAAAGCTGATTCTTTGAGAAAATCAACAAGATAGCAAAACCCTTAGTCAAACAAAGTAAGGGACAGAGAATCAGTACTGTAATTAACACAACTAAAAAAGAAATGGAGACATAACAATAGACACTGAGAAAATCCAAAGAATCATTAGGACTTCTTTCAAAAACCTATACTCCACAAAATTGGAAAGTCTAAATGAAATGAACAATTCTCTTGATAGATTCCACTTACCAAAGTTAAGTCCTAAAACCACTAAGGAAATAGAAACAGTTGTCAAGAGCCTCCCAAACAAACAAGCAAAGAAACAAAGCTTTGGGACAGATAGTTTCAGTACAGAATTCTACCAGAATTCCAAAGAAAAACTTATACCAACACTCCTCAAACTACTCCACCAAATAGAAACAGAAGGAGCATTTCCAAACTCATTCTCTGAACCCACAGTCACCCTGATAATTGAACTACACAAACACTCAAGAAAGAAAGGGAATTTCAGAACAACTTCCCTCATAAACGTAGGTAAAAATGCTCAATAAAATCCTTTCAAACTGAATCCAAGAACACATCAAAAATGTCTTCCACCATGATCAATTAGGCTTCATCCCAGGGATGCAGGGGGAGTTCAATATACAAAAATCCATGAACTTAATCCACCATATAAACAAATTGTAATTAAAAAATGACATGATCTTCTCATTAGATGCTGAAAAGGTCTTCAACAAAACCCAAGCCCCATCATGTTAAAAGTCTTGAAGAGATCAAGCATAGAAGGCACACATATAATCACAATAAAGACAATATACAGCAAGCCTATAGCCAACATCAAAACAAAATGGAGCGAAATCGGGGACACTTGGAGGCTGCACACTCTCACAGTATCTCTTCAATATAGCACTTGACATCCTATCCAGAGCAATAAGGCAACTAAAATAGATCGAGAGGATACAAACTGGAGAGGAAGAAGTCACAGTATCATTATTTTTTGGATAATATGATGGTATACATAAGTGACCTCAAAAATTCTATGAGAAACTCCTACAGCTGATAAACACCTTCAGTAAAGTGACTGGATAAAAAATTAACTTGAAAAATCAATACCCAAAATCCACACAAATGATAAACAGGCTAAGAAGAAATTAGAAAAACAACACCTTTTACAATAGCCACAAATAATATAAAATATCTTGGTGTAGCTCAAACCAAGCAAGTGAAAAGACCTATATAACAAGAAAGTCAAGTCTCTGAAGAAAGAAATTGAAGAAGATATCAGAAGATGGAAAAATGTCCCATGCTCAAGGATCTGTAGGATTAATAAAATAAAAATTCCACCTACAGATTAAATGCAGTTCCCATCAAAATATCAACCTAATTCTTTACAGACTTTGGAAAAATATACTAAACTTCACATTGAAAAACAACAACAACAAAAAAAACACAGACTAGCTAAAACAATCCTCTACAATAGAAGAACTTTTGGAGGTATCACAATCCCTGATTTCAAGCTGTACTATAAAAGCAATAGAAATAAAACCTGCATGGTGTTATCATAAAAACATACAGGTTGATTGATGGGTTAGATCCAGAAATAAACCCACACAACCTTGGATACCTGATTTTTGACAGAGAAGCAAAACCATACAATGGGGAAAAGGTAGCACCGTCAACAGGTGGTGGTGGTGTAACTGGTTGTCTACATGAAGAAAGATGCAAATAGATCCATATTTATCACCCTGCACAAAACTAAAGTCCAAGTGGATCAAAGACCTCAACATAAAACCAGATAAACTAAGTCTACTGGAAGAAAAAGAGGGGATCAGCCTTGAACTCATTGGCCTAGGATACAACTCCCTGGCCAGAACACCAACAGCTCAGACACTAAGATCTGCAGTTAGTAGTTGGACCTCATGAAACTAAAAAGTTTCTGTAAGGCAAAGGACACTGTCATTAGGACAAAATGAGAGCTTACAGATCAGGAAAAGATATTCACCAAACCTACATTTGACAGAGGGCTAATATCAAACACAAACCAAGTAAATAATCCAATTAAATAAGAAGTTACAGTGCCAAACAGAGAATTCACAACAGAGAAGTTTCTAAAGGCTAAGAAACACTTAAAGAAATGTCCAACACCCTAGTCTTCAGAGAACTGAAAATCAAAACAACTCTGAAAGTCCATCTTAAACACATCAGAATGGCTAAGATAAAAATGTAAAATTCATAGCCTTTTTTCACTAATTATTAGTTTTTACAGATATGTATTTTTTAAAATATTTTAAATATTAGTTTATATTAGTATATATCAGGTATGCTCCTCCCTCGGGGGAGGGGGTGTCAAAGAGCCAGCCATTGAGTTCATGTCAGAAATAGTCTCTGTTCCTGCTACTAGGGAAACCCACTTGGATACTGTGCTACCATGGGCTACATCCGAGCAGAGGTTCGAGGTTATATCCATACATGGTCTTTGATTGGAGAAACAGTCTCATAAAAGCCCCCTGTGCTCCGATATATTTGGTCCTTGTGGAGCTCCTGTCCTCTCTAGGTCATACTAACTCCTCCTTTTTTTCATATGATTTCCTGCACTCTGCTGCAGGTTTGGTTATGAGTCTCAGTTATCAACTTTGATGGAGTTTGGGGAGAGCTGTATGGGAGGGTTTGGATGGAGGAGAGTGAAGAGAGAAATGCTGTAATTGTCAAAAATAATCACAAAAATAAGCAAAAAATCTAAACAAATGGGAATAAACGAATAAACTCCAAAAAATACAATTTTCAAATTAAAAGACATATTAGATATTTAGGTTATGTTCATTAATTAACTTTTCGAGTTAAGGGCACACTATGTAGCTCTGGCTCCCCTGAAACCAGGTTTGTAGATCTGTTTGGCCCAGACCTCATAGAGATCTGACTGTTTCTCCTTCCTCAGTGATGGGATTAAAGGTTTGTGACACCATGTTTGATGTATGATTATTATTACACATTAAAAGAATGAACCATTTAAAAAATGTCAAGTGACATCACATGCTGAAGAGGATGTGGAGTAAGGCGAACACTCCTCCATTGCTGGTGGGAGCGCAAATTTTTACAACCACTGTGCTAATCAGTTTGGTGTTCTCTCAGAAAATTGAGAATAGATCTAACCTAAAAACCCAGATATACCACTCCTGGGCATATACCAAAAAAATGCTCCACCAAAGCACAAGGATACCTGTTCAGCTATGTTTATAGAAGTTTTATTCATAATAGCCAGAAATTAATTAGATGTCCCTCAGCCAAAGAATGGATAATGAAAATGTGGTATATTACCATCTCTGTGATGATTTATCCAAAAACACTTTATATCATAACTTCCCCCTGATCTTACGTTAACATTTTTCTTGATTATAAGCAATGAAAAAAGAAAATACAAAAGATTAACTAATACAGCTATGTAATATATGAGTGGGGCTTGTGTTGTACCGGAGGTCTGGACATCTGGACATTAGGAGTAAACCATTTTCTGGGGTAGTGTTTTATTTTAGCCATGGTGTGCTTTTACTAGATTCAAAAGAGCCTGGCTTCAGTTTCAAGTTTCAAGAGACGGATGGATTCAGAAAGGATAGAGAGGGGTAAAAACGAACGAGAGACAAAAAGAAAGAAGTAAAGCAAGAAAGGAAAATAATAAGGGAAAGAGTTAATAAACGGAAGGAAGAAATAAAGAAAAGAAAAGTTAAAACAAACCGTGTTCTTACTACAGTGTTTTGTTTAGGAACAGGCAAATGACAATTCAGTGATATTCTGCTATAGGAATTTTCCACCAGCAGTAGTGACAAAATGTCTTAGAGTACTATATTGTCTAAAGTTGTAATAACCACAGGAATGAATTTACTTACTAACCCCAATAAGAATTGTAACAATCTAGGAGATAGTACTTAAACAATACTTCCCTTTTCCCATTCAACTCTGCCTAAAAACTAACTTTCCCATCATTTATTTCATGGCAAGAAGTAAACAAACTTTATTCTTTAAAAAGCTTCCTTTGTTTGAAATCATAAGAATCTCAACTAATATAATAACCCAATGAAGTTTGTGGTAAGTGCCTCTACTTCCATGGTTTATGTATGGTTCTGCAGGACAAGAATGTGACAAACAATAGGTAGTGCATCTTGGTTTAGTCCCTCAGGCCTAATATAAGGTAAATACCTTGATTCCTAATTAGGATTTTGTTAGAAGACATTAGGTATAAAGCTAACTGGGATAAAAATAATAACGTTTTCTTGCTGTTTTTCACATCTCTGCTTATCCAAATCCCACTGCTTAAACAGATTCACAAACTTCTGGTAATAATTATCGCTAACATTTAGCCTGTAAAATATAAGAATAAATGCTTATATTTTATATCAGTATAAAGAAATCAAAACAAAAGTAATTTGACCTATTTTATAATAGGATAAAAAGGGAAATCAGACAGTTTAAATATTCAGATGGGAAACCAAGAAATAAAATTAGCTTTTTTTAATGTAATTTTTCCCCTTAGCAAAGGGCTGAACCCAGGGCCTGGCACTTGCTAAGCAAGCATTCTACCACTGAGCTAAATCATCAACACCCTAAATTACATTAATGTAGACTCTAGAAGTACTTATTTTCCTTATTAAGACAAAAGTCTACCAAGGAAATTTTATCATATACATACTGTACTTATTAATCTTCCTGAGAAATTGTATATATGTACAATTCATATTTAGGCATGTATATGAACATAATGTATATATTAATTTTCCTGAGAAATGTAATATATATGTATATATTTTTAGCACATTTCTCAGGAAATATGTCATATATATTTATATGTATTTTATGTATTTCAATATATATTAATTAATTATATATTAAATCACATTTCTCAGGAAAATTAATTTAATCTCCAGGTAATTTTTCATTTCCACAGGTTCTAATAAATGAATAAATTATTTCTAAGTAGGAATATTTCACTAAACCCTTTGGCACAGCCAAAATTTAGCAGTACATAGAATAGTTAAGTCAGTTAAAATATGCAAATTATTTATGATATTAAATTTACTGGTTTTTACACTGCCCATATGGTTATGTAAAAGACATTAAATAGTTTACATGGCATCTACCATTTTCCTCAATTAATATATTTTCTGAATGAACATTAATAACTTTTAGAATCAAAATTTTTTATAGATATTTTGAGGGAAGAAAATGTAATCTTCACTGTCTCCCAAGAAATATATGTCAGTCTTGTGACAGCCTGGTAATACTTGCTTACAAAAAATTAAATTGAACAATTTTACCGGAGATTCAATATACAGTTGATAATATTCTCCAATGTAACTTGCCACAATATATACTCAGAAATTATATACACATGGCTCTAAAAATATCAGCAAACTTACATTTGCTTTTGTTTGTTTTCCCACACTTGTTTCATCTTAGAGCAACTCTCTTTGGAAATAGTTTCAGAGTACATTTGTATTTTTCTTTTCTTCTCAGGATGAGAATTATTGATGTCATCAATATTGAAAAGAGAAGATGGCGACTAGCACGCACAGTTTCTGAGCTGTGGAAGAACTGAACGCCTGAGTTGGTGAGTGGAAGGACTTCTGAAGCCAGGAAAACAGCAGTGAGGCTTTCTAAACAACAGGAAACATTGCACAAGATGAGAACTTTGGTCTTGGATCACCCAGGGACTTGTTTGGGAAGGAGAGAAAAGATCCTTTGATCTCAGGGCACTCCCCTTTCTCAGATATCACCTCCTCATTGGCACAGCAGGTTTATTGAGATTCTGAGCTCAGAGCTCACTTTCTGGGGACTGCTGCAGCTGAGGTGAAGTTTCTAGCCCCTTAGCTGTACCTGTCTTAGAGTCCCAGATCCACGGCACCATCCTTCTAGGGTCCTAGGTCTGCTAGCGGCCATACTGACTCCACAGGGTCTCTCAGCCACTGACTGTACCACCTCCCCAAACCCTCTGTGACAGATAATACACTATATACCAACCAAAGCCTAGCAGACCCACCATACAAGCTAGGCACATCAGGCACTGGGCCTCCCAGGCCTGGAGAGCACAGTGGGGCCCCCCAGGACTTCCCAGAAGGCATCTGGTCCGGCATCCTATTCTCCAGTTGCAGCTGGATTTCCTAACCTGGCAGCTGCAGCAACACTGAGCTGGCAGAGCTCCTCAGTCCTCCTGCATAAGACCAAGCAAGGCCAAACCAGAGAGTAGAGAGCCCAGATACCCAGATCCTTGCCAATGTGACCTGCTTGAGAGTGAGTGAGCCCATGAGTGTATGCAGAGCCCCCAGATATAGGGTTCTTCTAAACTAGAAGCCAGGCATCAGACACCTCCTACCCACATACACACTGTTGGAAACAAAGGATCAATTGGGACATTGAAGCCCCTGCTCTGCTCATCCAACTGAGGAGTTAAGGTATATAACCATCACCAGTGCCTGCAACATATACAGTGCATGCACAGGTAACACCCTAGAAGCCTGCAAGGCAGAGCCCCTCCCACACACTCAAGGGTTCAACATTCTCTATCACTCTGTCCCTTGAGGCACACTTCCATGCACACTTCCACACAAACACACACACACACACACACACACACACACACACACACACCTGCATTTGCCCTTTAGTGCCCACGTACTTTCCTCCCACAGGTACAGCTAATGCACCAATGCACACACTGAGGCCACGGGACCTCTCTCAGCTTCCTGAAGAACTCTCCAGACACCAGAGAGAGACAGTACCAGTCTGAAATGCAGAATCTAGAAAAAAACAGGGAAGGTTTCAGATAAGCCAGGGATAGGTGAAAGAACACATCCAACATAAATCAGGAAATTATGGCTTCACCAGAAACCCCCCAAATTGATGGATATATCAATTCATCAGAAGCACAGGAAAATGACTTTAAAGCTATGCTTACCCAATTAATTAAGGCTCATAAAGAGGAAGCAAACAATTCTCTTAGAGCAATAGCCATGCAAATCCAGACAGTTAAAGAGGAAATGAACAAATCTATCAAAGATTTGGCCAGTCAATTGGAGGCAAAGAAAGAGGAAATGAACAAATTTCTTAAAGAAACACAGGCAAATATAGCCAAACAAATAGAAGCATAAGTAGAGATACAATTAGTGGCATATAGAGAGGAAATGAACAAAAAAATAGAGAGCATCGTAGAGAGACAAAAATCCACATTCAAAGAGATGAAGGAACTGGTGCAAGGCATGAAAATAGAATTAGAATCAATGAATAAAACACAAACTGAGAAAACCCTGGAGCTGAAGAACTTGGAGAAAAGATCAGGAACCACAAAGTTAAGCATCATCAACAGAATACAAGAAATGGAAGAGAGAATCTCTGGTGCTGAAGATACACTTGCAGACATTGATACTTCTCTCAAAGAAAAAGTAAAATCAAAAAAGTCCCAAACACAAAATATCCAAGAAATGAAGGACTCCATGAAAAGACAAAATCTAAGAATAATAGGAATTGATGAAAAAGAAGACTCCAGGTTCCAAGGTCCAGAAAATATTTTAAAGAAAATCAGAGAAGAAAATTTTCCCAACTTAAAGAAAGAGATGTTTATAAATATACAAGAGGCCGACAGAACAACAAATAGACTAGTCCAGAAAAGAAACACCTCACGTCACATCATAGTCAAAACACTAAACAGAACAAAGAAAAGATATTAAAAGCAGCAAGGGAAAAAGGCCAAGTAACATATGAAGGTAAACCTATCAGAATCATATGGGACTTTATCAGAAACTATGAAAGCGAGAAAGGCCTGGGCAGGTGTCACACGGACTCTAAGAGGCCACAGATGCCAAGCCAGACTACTATAGCCTGCAAAGCTCTCAATCAACATGGAAGGAGAAAACAAAACATTTCATGACAAAACTAAATTTTTGCAATATCTACACAACAAACCAGCCCTACAAAAGATACTAAAAGGAAAACTCCAATCCAATGAAAACAACTTCACCCAAGAAAAAAATAGCACAAGCACCCAACAAAAATTAAAAGAAAACAAGCAATGAAACACAGTAAGACCACCAACTCCACAATAAAAGGAACTAACATTCATTGGTAACTATTATCTATCAACATCAATGGACTCAACTTGTCAATAAAAAGACACAGACTAACAGAATGGGTGTGGAAACAGGATTCAACATTCTGCTGCATCCAAGAAACACACCTATGCAACAAAGATAAACACTACCTCAGAGGAAAGGGCTGTAAAAATGTCTTTCAAGCAAATGGTCCCAGAAAACAAGCTGTGGTAGCTATCCTAATAGCTAATAAAATAGACTTTCAACCAAAATTAATCAAAAAAGATGAGGAGGGACATTACATTCACATCAAAGGAAAAATACACCAAGAGGACATCACAATTCTGAACATCTATGCCCCAAATACAAGAGCACCTATATTCATAAATGAAACATTATTAAAACTTAAATCACACATCCATCCCAACACCTTAATAGTGGGAGACTTCAACACCCCACTTTCACCAAGGGATGGATCATCTAGATAGAAGCCAAATAGGAAAATACAGGCACTTACAGAGGTTCTAAATCAAATAGACCCAATAGGTATCTATAGAACTTTCCACCCAAAATCAAAAGAGTACACCTTCTTTTCAGCACCTCATTGAACCTTCTCCAAAATAGATCATACAGTTGGTCACAAAATAAACTTCAACAGATACAAGAAGAATGAAACAATCCCCTGTATTCTATCTCACCACCATGGAATAAAGCTGGACTTCAACAACAATGGAATTAGAAAAAAGCCTACAAGCACATGGAAACTGAACAACTTGCTGAACAATGACAGCTGGTTAAGAAAGAAATTAAAGACTTCCTAGAATTCAATGAAAATGAAGGCACAACATACCCTAATTTATGAGACACAATGAAAGCAGTGTTCAAAGGAAATTTCATAGCACTAAGTGCCTTCAAGAAGAAATTTGTGACATCTCATACAAGCAACTAAATGGCCCAACTGAAAGCCCTTGATAAAAAGAAGCAAATACACCAAAGAGGAGCAGACAGCTGAAAATACTAAAACTCAGGGCTGAAATCAATCAATTAGAAACAAATAAAATAATTAAATGAATCAATGAAACCAAGAGCTGGTTCTTTGAGAAAATCAACAAGATAGACAAACCTTTAGCCAAATTAACTAAAAGGCAGAGAGAAACTATCCAAATCAGCAAAATCAGAAATGAAAAGGGGGACATAACTACAGACACTGAGGCAATCCAAACAATCTTTAGGTCGTACTACAAAAGCCTATATGCCACAAAATT
>REGO01000787.1:85814-97907 GCA_010120015.1 Rhombomys opimus | reverse complement strand
ATAAAAGAAAATAAAGGCTGTCACAAAGTTGGTTTAGTCAGGCTCATTTACCCAGGTCCTCTCATTGTGCTCCTACCTTAAGTCCATATGCTTGCAAGAAAAGTACTTTACCAAAGGAGTCATCTCACTAGCTGCACTCTGAGGTCTTTCTTTCTTTCTTTTTTTAAATTATTTTATTTATTACAATTTTTTATTCCCTTACCTCATGCCCTCCAATCAGACCTTCCTTCTGCTCCTCCCAAGCCCTCTCCAAATCCACTGATGGGAAGGTCCTCTTCCCTTCCATCTGACCCAGCCTATCCAGTATCATCAGGACTAGCTGCATTGTCTTCATCTACGGCCTGGTGAGGCTGCCACCTCCCCCTCAGATAGAGGTGATCAAAGAGCCAGCCACTGAGTTCATGGCAGAGATGGTCTCTTTTCCCCTTACTAGGGAACCTACTTGGACACTGAGCTGTCATGGGCTACAACTGTGCAGGGGTTCTAGATTATCACCACGAATGGTCCTTGGTTGGAATATCAGTCTCAGAAAGAACCCTGGGACCAGATTTTTTGGTTCCATTGCTTTCCTTGTGGAGCTCTTGTCCCCTCAGGGTCTTTCTGTCTTCCCCTTCTTTCATAAAATTCTCTGCACTCTGCCCAAAGTTTGGCTATGAGTCTCAGCATCTGCTTTGTTACCCTGCTGGATAGAGTCTTTCAGAGACCCTCTGTGGTATGCTCCTGTTTTATTCCCTGTTTTCTTCCACTTTGGATGTCCATCCTGTTTGCCTTTCTGAATTAGGATTGAGCATCTTACCCAGGGTCTTCCTTCTTGCTTAGCTTCATTTGGTGTACAGATTTTAGTATGTTTCTCCTATATTATAATATCCACTTATAAGTGAGTATTTACCATGTGTGTCTTTATGCTTCTGGGATACCTCACTCAGGATGATCTTTTGTAGTTCCCACCATTTTCCTGCAAATTTCATGATTTCCTTGTTGTTAATTGCTGAGTAGAATTACATTGTGTAAATGTACTACAATCTCTGTGTCTATTCCTCAACTAAGGGGCATTAATATTGTTTCTGGCTATTACAAAGGAAGGTTCTATAAAAATGGGTGAACAAATATCCTTGTTGTATACTTGAGCATTTTTTGGATATATGCCTAGGAGTAGTATAGCTCGATCTTGAGGAAGCAATATTACTAATTGTCTGAGAAAATGCCAGATTAATTTCCATAGTGGTTGTACAAGTTTATATTCCCATCAGCAATGGAGGAGGTTTTCTCTTTCTCCACATCCTCTCCAGCATGTGTTGTCACTTGAGTTTTTGATCTTAGCCATTCTGATGGGTGTAAGCAGAAATCTCAAGGTCATTTTAATTTGCATTCCCTAATGACTAAGGACTTACCACATTTCTTTAAGTGTTTCTCTGCCATTCAATATTCTTCTGTTGAGAATTCTCTGTTTAACACTGTACTCCATTTTTTTTATTATTTATTAAATACACTTTATTCACTTTGTATCCCCCCTGTGGTTCCCTCCCTCCTCCCGTCCCAATCTCTCCCTTCCTCCACCCTCTGCATGCATGCCCCTCCCCAAGTCCACTGATAGGGGAGGTCTTCTTTTCCTTCCTCCTGAGCCTAGAAAATTAGGTCTCATCAGGAGTGGCTGCAGTGTCTTCTTCTGTGGCCTGGTAATGCTGCTTCCCAATCTGGGGGAGGTAATTAAAGAGCAGGCCAATCATTTCATGCCAGAGGCAGTACCTGTTCCTATTACAAAGGAGCCCACTTGGGTACTGAATTGCCATGGGCTATATATGTGCAGGGGTCTGTACTCCATTTTTTAATTTGATTACTCGATTTGTTGCTTGTTAACTTCTTTAGTTCTTTATATATTCTCGTTATTAGCCCTTTGTCAGATGTAGGGTTGTTGAAGACCTTTTCCCAGTCTGTAGGTGGTTCTTTTAATTCCGATGACAGTGTCCTTTGCTTTATAGAAGAATTTCAGTTTCATGATGTCCTATTTATTGATTGTTGATCTTAGAGCCTCTGCTGTTTTTGTACTGTTCAGGCGGTTGTTTCGTGTGTCAATGAATTCAAAGCTCTTTCCCACTTTTTCTTCTAACACGTTTAGTGTGTCTGCTTTATGTTGATTTATTTGGTCCACTTGGACTTTAGTTTTGTGTACAGTGATAATTATGGATCTATTTGTATTTTTCTACATGTAGACATCCAGTTAGTCCAGCACCATTTGTTGAAGATGCTGGATTTTTTTTCCATGTATGGTTTTGGCATCTTTGTAAAAAATCAGGATTACCTCCCCCTGAGAAGGGAGTAAACTTACCAGAAAACAGAGGAAGACAATGCAGCCAGTCCTCATGATAACTGATAGTCTAGGATCAGTTGGAAGGGGAGGAGGACTTATCAGTGGACTTGGAGAGGGCCATTGGAGGAGATAAAGAATGAAGGGTTAGACTGGGAGGGAATGAGGGAGAGGTCCATAGATATGATAAAATGTTAATAAACTGTAATTAGTATAATAAAATTACAAAAATCATCCATAGGTGTGTGGGTTTATTTCTGGGTCTTCTATTTGATTTCATTGATTTACCAGTCTGTTTCTATGCTAGGACCACCCAGTTTTCATTACTGTTGCTCTATAGCACATCTTTAGATCAGGTATGGAGATACCACAGAATATCCTTTATTGAAGAGGATGGTTTTAACTATTCTTCATTTCTTGTTATTCTATGTGAAGTTGAGAATTTTCTCTCAATTACTGTAAAGAATTGGGTTGGTAATTTGATGGCAATTGCATTGACTATGTAGATTGCTTTTGGTAAGATGGATATTTTTACTGTTATTCCTCCTGAGCCATAAGCATGAGAGATCTTTCCATCTTCTGAAATCTTCTTTTACTTCTTTTTTCAGAGACTTGAATTGTTTTTTCATACAAGTCTTAGGCTTGTTTGGTTAGAGTTACACCAGGGTACTTTATGTATTTTGTGACAATTGTGAAAGCAGTTTCACTAATTTCTTTTTCAGCCAAATTGTTGTTTGTATCCAGGAAGGCTACTTATTATTTAGAGTAACTTTTCTATCCAGCTACTTTGCTGAAGGCGTTTATCAGCTGTAAGAGTTTCTTGGTATAATTTTTGGGGTCACTTATGTATACCATCATATCATCTGTGAATAGTGATACTTTGAATTTTTCCTTTCCAGTCTCCAGTCTTGGAGATTAAACTTCTAACTTTCACACTGCACTCTACCACTGAGTTACATCATCAGTCAATTTCTTGTGTTATGTGCTTGGGTGAGTACTCCCCTCTTTGTGTTTTAGAGAAAACTACAATTACTGTGAATCAAAAAATTATTCCATTATACTAGAGGGCCTAAAAAGATCTGATGCCCTTTTCTGGCCTCTTCAGAAATGAGTCACACATGTAGTAGAAATAAAAAAGGAACCTGTAAAACATCCATACACATAAAATATAATTAAAACTACAAAGGTTTGCTTTATATCTGTCTTTACTCATCTTGACATAATTTTTGTGTCTTTGAACAGATAAAGATCCAATCACTTTAATCTTCATATAGATTATATCCCAGCATTGTTGATCGAATACTTTATTTTCTCCTCATAACAGCTGTGATACATGCTAAAGCTCTATATGTTTAATTTTTGGTAAGGAATATTTGATACATAATCATTGTTTTTTTAATTTTATTTTTATCAGTTACATTTTATTAATTCTGTATCCCAGCCGTGCCCCGAACCCTCATTCCCTCCCAGTCCCTCCCTCCCTCCCTCATCCCCACTGTGCCCCTTTCCAAGTCCACTGATGGGGGGGACCTCCCCCGCATTCATCTGATCCTGTTTTATCAGGTATCTTCATTGAGTTCCTGTTAGAAATAGTCCTTGTTCCCCTCACTTTGGGAAACCAATTGGTTACTGAGCTACCACAGGCTACATCTGAGCGGAGGTTCTAGGTGTATATGCTTTTTATATACACTATAACAGTTAGACACAGGTGTGAAATACATAGGCATCCATCAAGGTTATTTTCCTTATGTTCTTGAGCTTATGTCACATCCTCTGTTCCAGTGACTACTTTTCCTTTATTTCTATGCCAAATCTGTAACAGGGCTGACAGAATTGAAGATAGCATAAAGATATACTCATGTCTTTCAATCTGAGAATATTGAAATAATGGACCACACAAGAGTGGGAATTTCTCCCAGGTATATTATTCTGGAAGAAGGGAAAGGCCTCTGTCAGAAGAGGAATGTTCATCTCTAACGACTTGTCTGACAGTTCTACATGATGAGACTGAAACCCATGTCAATGATAGGTCAATGGTAGTAGATACACACTTTAGCTGAGACTGCTTAGATGTACATAGCCTTAGCATTTCTATTTAACTTTAATTTGACTTCAGAAGACTGACGGAATGAATTACTGTCACTGGCACTATGAATAGAACTACCACACACCTACAAGAAATGGAATTTCTGAGACCTGTCCTAATTACAAGGTCATGGACGGAACACCACCACCACTTTGGCACAGAAGCCTGTTGGTAGAGTCTACTAGTGGCTCTGGAAGCTCTGGCAAAGAGCACCTGTCCAGTAGAACACAGATGTGGTATCTAGGTGGAAGACCAGTTTTCATCTTCATACCATACTAGGCCAGTGGAGAGTGCTAGTCATTTTCATCACCCAAGGTCTCCACTTGGAAAACTGTTGCAAAGCAATAAAGGCTGCTTTTTTATTTATATCTCATTCTTTGACATTTCCAGTCCATGCATAACCTGTATATTTGAAGGAACTTTCAAATCCAGGCCACCAGAAACCTAGCATTCACAGATATCACTCTTAAGTCCTCTTCTTCAAATCTTCAGGCTTAGGAAAGGAATGGACACATGCCAGGGTGATGAATGAAACAAAGTGGACCCCACCAGAAACGGCATCCCATATTAGTTAAAAGAAAAATCTGTCAAAACAGCATGTAAAGCAGAAATATGAAAGAGGAGAACAAAAATCCATATCAAATTTTTAAAAATTGTCCTTACAAGATCTCATGAATGTGGATAGCCCTTATTGAAAAATAACAAAAAAATAAACCAACACAAATATACATGCAAATCAGAAATCAAAAGGGGGACATAACAACAGACAATGAGTAATTCCAAACAATCATTAGGTCTTACTACAGGAGCCTATATGCCACAAAATTGACAATCTAAATGAAATGGACAATTTTCTTGATAGATTCCACTTTTTAAAATTAAATCAAGATCAGGTAAAAAGATTGAATAGTCCTATATCCCCAAAGGAAAGAGAAGCAACCCTCAAAAGTCTACCAGCTATACCTCTCTTAGGCATGTATCCAAAATATGTACAAGTACACAACAAGGACATTTGTTCAATCATGTTCATTGCAACTTTATTCATAATAGCCAGAACCTGGAAACAACCAAGGTGTCCCTCAAAAGAGGAATGGAAAAAAAATTGTGATACATTTACACAACTGAATACTACTTAGCAATTAACAACAAGGAAATAATGAAATTTGCAGACAAATGGTGGGAACTGAAAAAGATCATCCTGAGTGAGGTATCCCAGAAGCAGAAAGACACACATGGTATATACTCACTTATAAGTGGATACTAGACCTATAATGTACGATAAACGTACTAAAATCTGTATACCTAAAGAAGCTAAACAAGGAGGGGAATCCTGGGAATGATGACCAATCCTTACTTAAAAAGACAAATGGGGTAGACATTGGAGGAAGGAGAAAGCAGGAAACACACAGAGGGCCTCTGAAAGACTCTACCCGGCAGGGTATCAAAGCCAGTGCTGAGACTCTAAACCAAACTTTGGGCAGAGGGCAGGGAATTATACGAAAGCAGGGGGAGGTTAGTAAGACCTGGAGAGGGCAGGAGCTCCACAAGGAGTGCAACAGAACCAAAATATCTGGGCACAGGGGTCTTTTCTGAGGCTGATACTCCAACCAATGTTCATTCCTAGATATAACATAGAACTCCTGTTCAGATGTAGCCCATGGCAGCTCAGTCTCCAAATTTCCCTAGTAAGGGGAACAGGGGCTGTCCCTGATATGAACTCAGTGGCTGGCTCTTTGACCACCACCCCACTTTGAGGGAGTAGCAACCTTGCCAGGCAACAGAAGAGTGCACTGAAGCCAGTCTTTATGAGACCTGATAAGCTAAGGTCAGATAGAAGGTGAGGAGAACCACCCCTATCAGTGGACTTGGAGAGAGGCATAGAAGGGGATGAGGGAGGGAGGGTGGAATTGGGAGTGAGTAAGAGAGGTTAGAGCTGGGATACAATGTGAATAAAATGCAATTAATGTAAAAAATAGAAATTTAATTAAAAAAATTTAAAAAGCAAAATAAAATAAAATAAAACAAATATGCACTGGAGAGTATACCAGTCTTATCTTTCAGTTAGCCCACATTGCTGATTCAACATAGTGCACTATAATATTGATTAACTTGTCTGATAAATAATTGAAGGGAAGTCTGTAGACCAAATACCTTCCCTTGCACTTCCATTTGCTATTCCAGAGAACCTGGGTTCAAGATCAACAAGAATGTGGGTTTTGTACAAACTTGTGGTGCTTATCCCCAGCAGGTGTGTGTGTGTGTGCGTGTGTGTGTGCGTGTGTGTGTGTGTGTGTGTGTGTGTGTGTTTTGAAGCCACTGTCCTGCAGCAGTGCTCCGATACATCATTATGTAGATGTGTGGCCCTTGAACGTGCTGAGGCCATGGGGTGTGCCCGGCTATGTGGACATCTGTAGTCTTTTCATGTTGGCAGATGGCTACCATCTTAAACATGGTGCCTGCCTGGCACAGTGCTTGGCTTCATATCTTCCCATGCTTGGGGCCCAGTGAGGCTCCTGGGGCAGCAGAGGGAAGGCTCCAGACCCTGTTGAATCAACTCAGGATCCCGGGAGAGTTGTAAGAAGGAGCAGATACTGGAGAACAAGAAGAGGGGGAAGGGGACTCTGTGAATGGTGGTCGGGGAGATGAAGAGTCTGAGGTGCAGTCAGTGCCAATGCCCTGGTCTGCACCCAGCAGGGGTGAAGCACAAACAGAGGCCCTGGGAGACCTGAACTGAGGGCTGGGGAGGAGGGATCCATCACAGCCCTTACCATCTTGTTCCTGTCGATACCAACAGCCTGACAATGCTGCCTGCTACCCCAGATACCTAGCAACCTTGAGCTGTGATGTGGGTCCCACCTGTCTTGTTCATAGTGTAACTCCCTTAACCTTGACTGACCTTTGATGCCTGTTCATACAGGGTTGGAAAAGAGAGGGCCCAGGCTCTTTCTGAGCAATGGAACACCCTATATACATGGGTTTTGCCATTTGGATGATAATTTAAAGAAACCAGGGTCTCCTCCAGGAGAGGGAATATGATACATTAATTCAGGATGGCTGTTCCATTTGAAGGGGAGGACACTGCAGCCCTGTCTCTGGTCTTCCTCTTCTTCCTTCACTGGTGCTTTGAAAAGAGGGCCTGGTCTCTTCTGTTGTGACTATAGGCTACTTCACTGTCCCCATCCTTGCCACAGAGGCACTACCTCCCTCTCTCTGACTTCCTTGCTTGGTGATCTTTGTGTTTTGTTTTAGTTTCCAAACTACAGACTTTGAATAAAAAAAGAAACACACACACACACACACACACACACACACACACACGTACACACACACACACACACACACACACACACAAAACCAAAGGAATTTTTCCCTCAAACTTTTATATTGCAAAAGACCAACACAAACATTTTGTTTGTTTGTTTGTTTGTTTTTCTACACAATGTTTTTCTTTGTTTCCTTATCTGTCCTGAACTCACTCTGTAGACCAGGCTGGCCTCCAATTCACAGAGATCTGTCTGCCTCTGCCTAGTGCTGGGATTACAGGTGTACACCACCAGGGCCTGCAGTGTATCATTTTTGTTGTTTTTCTTTTGGTTTATTGTTTGTTTGTTTTTGTTGTTGTAGTTGTTTTTGTTTTATTTGTTGGTTGCTTGGTTTTGAGACAAACTTTCTCGGTGTAGCCATGGATGTTGTGGACTTGCTTTGTAGATCATGCTGGCCTCAAACTCACAGAAACCTGCCTTCCTCTGACTATCTTAGTGCTGGGATTACAGGTGTGTGCCACAGTGCCCAGCTCACCCAAACATATGTTATCCCTGATTCAAACTGCCACCATGTAGATAGTGCTTATTTCCATCATCAAACATGATTTTTAGTGGTCAGATCAGGAACTTGGGGTTCTGCCACTTCTCCTAAGACAAACTCGTGATCCTGTGATGTAAATGTAGGGTTAGGGCCTTCCATACACAGGGAGTACACAAGGGCACCTACAAGCAGCTTTTCCTGAGACCTTCCTACTGATTGACTCACAATGGGTGGGCGTGGCCAAATGGCTCAGTTCAGTGCCTTTTATTGGCTATAACTGTGACATAAGCAAGAACATTGACTCTCATTGGCTGACTAGGGGATAAAGGTGGGCTCTCCCTGACTGGGGAGCATTAAGGGAAGCTGACAGCAGCCAGGGAAGTACCCTGTCCCTGCCTCTCCTAAGGGTCTCCCTTTAGACATTTACTAACATCCCATAGAGACTGGGGATCAGGCCCACGGCCCGAGAGACACACTAAGGGGGCCTAGTGATTCATCTGTAAGCCTCGGGTGTTGCCCAGGCTGGTGGCGATACCATCATGCTGAACCTTCTACGGAGGATATCTACAATCTTTCAGTGGAACAAGTCTGAAGAGACACCACACAAACAGTTTCAAGGTAATCCTCTGGGAGTTAGCTCCAATGTCTCCCACTAAAGGAGACTCCCCAGAAAGCTTTTCCTCCAACATGAGATGAGGAACACTGGCAGGAACGGTGGGGAGGATTCTGCCTCCATCCCGAGTGGCTATTGAGCTGAGGATGTCCCTGAGTTCACAAGAATTAGGCCAGTACTAAACTGGCCTAAGCTGCTTTGGTGGACGAACACAAGGCAATGTTTGGACTCACTCAAAGAACAGGAGACAAGTATGAATTGTGTTGTCAAGTTGACTTTACATCTTGCCTTGAAAGATGCCTTTGAATAGTCCCAGAGGAGGGAAATGGTTATGGTCCTATGGTTAGACAGGTGATGATATGTGTTCATATCTAAAGGGATGGAGTATTAGTGTTACTTTGCTATGATGCAACACTGTGACCAAAGCAACTTTCAAGGTAAAGTGCTGTTTCCACAGCACTGTTCATCACTGAAGTAAGTGAGGACAGGGACTCAAGCAGGGAAAGAACCTGGAGGCAGGAGCTGATGCTGAGACCATGGCTTGCTCAGGCTGCTTTCTTATAGAACCCAAGACCACCATCCCATAAAGCACTGATTAAGAAAATGCCTTACAGGGTTGCCTACAACCTGATCTTGTGGGGACATTTTCTCAACTGAGGTTCCTTCCACTCTAATGATTCTAGTGTGTGCCAAGTTGACATAAAAACAGACAGTGCAGATGGTCAGGGCAGAGCTCCTGAATACTTGTTGCTTGCATTTGACTTGAACCAGTGCGACCTTTGTTTCCTGTTTAATAGACAGCTCAAACCTGCAGTCTGTGCATGGAGTGGTGACCAGCTTGTGTACCAATTATGGATGGATTAACGAATCCATATTCTTCCACACTGAAGTAGTCTGTGATAATATGCCTGTGAGAATCGGAGTAAATGTCATCGCTCTTGTGGAAGAAGATGAAACAACTCATGTCCTGAATGCCCTCAAGGTAACACTGAGTTTTCCCAGAGTCTCTCTCTTAACCTAGTGGGATTTTGATTTCTCTCCTGCATAAGACCAACACTAATGTAGGGTGAGTTTAATCGGCTTGTTCTGATATGTGGTTGCTGTATCATGTTTTTTCTCTTCCTAAAGATTTGTTTCAGTTGTCTTCAGTATTTAAATATGTTGAATGATGACAATTATGTGAACTCATATAATCTGCAACTTCCACTGATAGGAAAAGTTTATTTCCTCTTCTATGAATACAAACAATTAGAAGTAGTATGATAAACATAATGTACTTTATACTGTTTTATACAATATTCAAGCTGTATTTACTGTGCAACAAAGTTCTCTCATAGATTTTGTAAGAGTTAGTTTTAGAAACATAATCAGCTCAGGTATTTGCATATCAATGACTATTCTCAAATAAAGTTTGGCTATACTGTTCTAATGTATAGCCTCAGGCATAGGCTAAAGAAAAAACTTTTTATTAGTACTGATATACAAGGTACATTTACCATTATCATTATTAGTAGTGAAAAATTACCAGCAAATTGAGAACTAAAAATCAGAGTCATGATTTGTTTTTTGTTTTCATTTTTTCAGAACTTCCTAAAAACTTGAAATGTAAGAAAAGCAGACAGGCCTGATGAGACCTGATAGGCTAGTGTCAGATGGAAGGGGAGGATGACCTCCCCTAAGAGTGGACTGGGGGAAAGTCTTGAGAGGAGGAGGAGGAGGGATTTTAGGATTGGGACAGGACTAGGGACTGGGCTACAGCTGGGATGCAAAGTGAATAAATTGTAATAAATTTTTTAAAAAAATTAAAAAAAATAAAATTTAAAATTATTAAATTATTAAAAAATTTAAAATTTTAATTTTTTTAAAAATTATTAAATTTAAAAAATACATTTTAAAAAATTTAAAAAGAAACATACAAGCAAACATACAAAAGAAAGGCAATTTTGCACTTTTCATTAGTAAGACCCATCACAGGTCTTTGTTAGGAAAAAGTTCTTTATTAAGAAAACAGTGTATATAACCTGTTATGTAACCAATATCTTCTTTTTCTTGTTTTTATGTAAAATTTCCTTATCCTGTAAGCTTATTGTTTGTATCTATCTCTTGGTTATAGCAAGAATTGTTAAATTGCAGTCCAGTCATAATTGACATTGTGGTATATGACTTTAAGTATACCATTGGGAGGCAGGGGAATATATATAGAGTGTCTGTGAGTTGAAAGCAAGGTGGTTTACATAATAAGTTCATGTCATGCAGGGCTAGAGTATAAGGCCTTGTTTTAGATAAACAATCTCAGGTAAATTTTCTGGTTTAGATATTAGTTTTATGCGACAGAGTCTTACTCTATACATCACTTGGCTTCAAATTGGCTATCACACATTGGCTAGCCTCAAACTTGCAGCCTCGGACTCCTAAGTGCTGGAATTACAGGCCTCAAATACTGTCCCATATTTCTTTCAGAGAGCTATATACATAATGAAAACAGCCTGAATTTGACATATGGGTGCTAACGAAAGGATGCACCATGAGTTGGACCATCCACTTTACTCCATTTGGTTGCAGAGACAAACCGTATCTTGGAGCCTTTCTTGGTCTTTTACTGTATCTGCACTCTTTGCTTTGACTGTTAGTGGTATTTCTGTGGTGAGAAAAATGACATCTGGGAGAATGGAAATTGGCCAGGAAAACTCAAAATGAATTAGGGTCCAGTGTGCCTGTGGGTTATTGTAGACTCAGGATGCAGAAGGGTCAGAGTTTGAAATGCTCATTCCCTTGCATGCTGACATAAGTGGTGGTAAACAGTCAGACAGGAGCTGAGCTTCTGTCTCCTCAGTGCAAGCAATCCTGGGAGAAGGACCATCCCATCTGTACTGATAACTATACAGTAGTATAATAAGTGAGAGGTTGAAATGGCAAGTATTTAAGTTTTGAAAAGACATGCAAGAACTTTCAGTATCAGGGACACCAGCGTCCATCAGGTATCTTAGAACAATAACTATCATCACTTTTCTCCCTCTACACATAATGAGTGCATCCAAAATAAATACCATGTGTTCAGGAATACAGCTCACAAATTGTTCCGCATGTCCCAATGGTGAGTACACATGGCCCTTCCTGCTGCCCTTTCATGTGTCTTCCTGTGATGTCTCACGGCGTGCACAGGTTTCACTTTTGCTTTTTTATTTTTTATTTATTTTTAATTAATTACAATTTATTCACTTTGTATCCCCCCATAAGCCCCTCCCTCCCCCCCTCCCAACCCCACCCTCCGACCCCCTTCTTCAC
>REGO01000787.1:54777-72322 GCA_010120015.1 Rhombomys opimus | reverse complement strand
AGGTCACTTGGCAGAGATTGGGGTATCCGGGCTGTCTGCTCTCTGGTTTGGCCCTGCTTCTTTGATGTGTTCTGCCAGTTCTGTGCTGCTGTCACTGCCAGGTTCTGAGGTCTTGCTGCAGCTGGAGATTTCAGGGTGGTCACGTCAGTAGGGATCGGGGTAAACAGACTCTCTGTTCTCTGGTTTGGCCATCGTTAGTCTTAAACTAGAGGGCTGTTGTGCCCCGCCAGCTCAGTGCTGCTCTGCTGCCAGGTTAGAAAGTCCCGTTGTAACTGGAGACTGGGTTGCTAGTCCTGATGCTTTCTGGGAAGTCCTGGGGTCTCTTCACTGTGCTCTCCAAGCTTGGGAGGCCCAGTGCCTGGTGTGTCTAGCTTGTATGGCGTCTCTGCCTGGTTTTGGTGAGTATAGAGCGTATTCTCTGTCACTGTGGGATTGGGCGGGCCATACAGTCAGTCATGGCAATCTTGGGGAGCTAGTATGGCGTCTAGCAGACTCGGGCCCTGGGAGGACGGTGCAGCCTCTGTGCGAATCTGGGACTCCGAGACACGTACTGCTGGCCTTTGCTGCTAAAGGGCTTGGAGCTCTGCCTCAACGGCTGTATACCCCAGGCAGTTAGGTCTGTGCTGAGAAAGCCGAGTCCACTCTGCTGCTGTGCTGAGGAGGAAGGAGGTCTGGGGGAGGGGAGTGCCGCGTGATCAAAGGATCGTTTCTCACCTTCCCCAAACAAGTCCCCGGGTGACCCAAGACCAAAGTTTTCATCTCCTGCAATGTCCAGGTTGTTTAGAAAGCCTCACCATTGTTTTCCTGGGTTAGAGGTCCTTCCATTCACCAACTCAGAAGTTTAGTTATTCCACAGCTCAGAAACTGTGTGTGCTAGTAGCCAACTTGGCTCTGCCCCCCAGGAATTTTTTCTCGGAACTGCACTTTTTAAAGCTAATGATCAATGATGATATACAATAAAGTCAAATTTCAAAGAAATATGTCTTATATAATACAAATTACATCGCTCAGGTCCTGATTTTTCTCAGCTTAACAGAACAATATTTTTAAAGAGTTGTATTTAAGGAAAACAAAGTATTTTGGTGCTTCTACTTTTCCATATTGCTACAGTTCAATATTTAACCATCTGTAATTTTTCTTTGCAGAGGAGTCTTCTGCTTTTAAACTCATTGTGTATTCTATTAACTACATTGCTATAATTTTTCTCCAAATGCTCCAAAACCTAAAGCACAAAAGGATACTTTAGTTCCAAAACAACTTTTCATCACAGGTTCTCAAGATAGTTTTAAAACTTAAGAATCTTTTCATATTCAAATAATATACAATATCAATTCCATCTTCATAAAAACATTAGAATACACCCAAATTCACCCCATAAGCTATATATGCGTGTGTCTGTGAACAAGTGAATCAAAGATAATTATAACATTATGAAAGTAGTGTACTTTGTGTGAATGCACACTGTGTGAATTAATAGTCCAGTGAGATGATAGTTTGAGAGAGAAAAAAGAAAGTGTGGCTCCCAGTCTCCCTAATGCTCACTTGAGAGCATAAAGAACTTGGAACTAATTTGGACAACATAGTAAGACCCAGTCTCAAAAAGCAAGGGTGGAGCTGGGCAGTTATGTTGGTTGGTAGAGTGCTTGCCCAGCATGAATGAACCCTCCACTTGATCCCTGGCACAATGTAAACAAAGCAGTGGGACACACCTGTAATCTTAACAGAAGAGAGGTGAAGGCAGAGGGTTTTGGAGTTCTCAGGTATTTATGAAGACTAAGGCCAGTGTGAGCCACATAAGACCAAATACTTAAAAAGGGAGAAAGAACAAAAATGTGTAGAATTAGAAACACTAGAAGATCCAAAAGTGCAATTAGTATGTATGACTTTTTAAAAGGTTCTCAAATATCAGCTTATAATTTATTTATTATGATTAACAGTCAGTGTGGATGATAATTAAATGATGTGTGTTACAATATTTTCCCCAAGGTATATAAAACAAAAACTACATTTTGGTACATTTTTTTAATAGGATCACAGTGTTTAGCCCAAGCTACACTCCATCATCACATGTTTCTCTCTCAGGCTTCCCAGAACTGGCATCATTTGCCCATGCTCCCATATCCATTGAAAAATTTAAGTTAACTAACTAACATGTTACTTTTGTCTAGTACTTAGGGTGTACTGTTATGTAAATGTGTGGAGAGACTTTAAAAAAATGACAAAGTAGCTCACTCCTTTCAATGCAAAAAGAAAACCCATGCAAACAAAATTATTCAAACACTTCATAAATGGAATGGAAATAAATCAATTTTTAGCTACAGTGTAGAAAACGGGGAATTCAAAGTAGGTTGGCAAAAGAATAAGTTTTCAAAAATATGGGAATTAACAACATTCTAAGGAAAGAATATATCCAAAGAATGGAAGTCCATCTCCTGTGGGTTTAGATAAAGCAATTATATACAGAGATGAGGTTAATGAGCAGATGTAGTAAATGGAAGGGATCTTATAGAACCAGAAGTTACAGATTATATTTGCAGAAAATAATGTTTTAGATAGCTTACATAGCAGACATATGGAACCAATTCTCTGCTAAATATACAAATCAATTTTTTTAAAAACTGAACTATTCTTTTGCGCATTTAGGGCTCAGACCCAGAGGACCCAAGCTGTATCTGACCTGAAAGTCTCCTCCTTGGAAAATAGCTTTCATGGTACTAGAAGGTGGCAAAAATGTTTCAAAAGGATGAAGGAGGGAGGCAACCAATAGTCCTACTTAGCCAGAGGGAACATGAACCACAAATGCCAGCATGGCATGATAACTCTAAAGGTAGAGTAGGGACATGAAAACCTTGGCAATAACAGCTCTCTAATTGGACTTAAGACTCACTCTTTGATGTTTATAGAAATGAGTACAAATTTCTTTAAAAGTGTCATAAAACTACTGTTTGGACCTTGATATTTCTATCTACTTATAGATAATCCTATAACTCTATAACTTTTATAAAAAATTTATCATTTATTTATGTGGGTGTGTCTATGTATGTACACACATGTATGTGGGTGTTCATGGAGGCTATCAAAAGTGTCCTATGTCTTGCTGCTGGACTTGTGAGCCTCTTGTTGTTGGTTCTGGGAAGCAAACTCCAATACTCTGACAGAGCAACAAGCACTCTTAACAGCAGAGCCATTCCTTCAGTCCCTGTATTTTAAACCCAACCTTCTTTGTTCTAGACTCTCTTTTATGACTATATGAAATTACTTTGGTACCTGTAATTATTTTAAAATCTATTATATCACGAAACACTTCTATAATACATTTGGAAACAAAAATATTGGGCAATATCAACTAAGCATTTCCTTATTTAACAAATACTGGATACACAAAGAGAGATAGTTATGATGTTATTATATTGTGCATTTGATGCATAAGCACATTTCTAATAAAAAGTCTCAACATTTCCTGTTTTGAATAATTCCTCTCCAAAATTTTGAAAAAATCTGCCAATTCACTTATCACCTCATTCACAGTCACTTATTCATAATGGAAAGTAGTTAAATTTTTAGATGTATTAATAGAATGTATGATGTTAAAATTTATTACATACCTTTAAAACTCATCATCTGCTTGCTTAAATGTTTTCAGTAAAATTAGATTTATATTGATTCCAGATATATTTTTCATAACTAATAAAAATGTGTTTTCATATGGCTGGCTTATTGACTAATAAGAACATTTGATCATTTATATATCTCTATGTATTATATATATATGTCATATATGTATAAATTTTAGATAAAAATCATTCCATCCCCAAGCAGTTTTGTTTCATTTTTTTCTATTGAATAATGCTATAATATCAACAATATATGAGTTCTAAGTAGAAATATTTCACTTCAGTTTTTTAAATCTAGTTTGGTATACCCAAGATCACAAGGGAATGCTTAACTCTCCTAAAATTCATAAATAATTTCCAATATGAAACTGAATTTTTCTATCTTGTAAACATCTATAAAAAATGAATAGATTATATGATACCTACCTTTTACTGTACTTCCAGAATGAACAGAAATAACTTTTTAAAAAAGATAACCCCCCCCTTGTGGGGTAGCCTTACTAGGCCACAAAGAAAGAGGATCCAGGAAGTCTGATTTGACCTGATAGGCAAGGATCAGATAGTAGGGGAGGAGGACCACCCCTATCAGTGGACTGCTGGAGGGACACAGTAGGATGGGTGGGACTGAGAGGGGATGTGGGAGGGGGCTACAAGTGAGAAACAAAGTGAATAAATTATAATAATTATAAAAAGTTTGAAAAAAGGATTGAAAATAATTCTATTAAGAAGCAAAAAGAAAGAAATGATGAGCACTGTCATGTTGTCAAAAATCAAGCCACTGGCTACACCTCTCAGAATAGCCAGAAACTGGAAACAACCCAGATGTCCCTCAACTAAAGAATGGATAAAGAAAATGTGGTACATTTATACAATGGAATACTACCCAGCAATCTAAAAACAAGGGAATCATGAAATTTGAAGGCAATTGGGGGCTAGAAAAGATTATCCTCAGTGAGGTAACCCAGAAGCAGAAAAACACACATGGGATATACTCACTTATACGTGGATATTAGCCATATAATATAGAATAAACATATTAAAATTTATATTTCTAAAGAAGCTAAACAACAAGGAGGGCTCTAGGGAAGATGCTTAATCCTCATTCAGAAGGGCAAACAGGATAGACATTGGAAGTATGAGAAGACAGGTAACAGGACAGGAGCCTTCCACAGGTGGACAATGAAAGACTCTACCCATCAGGGTATTGAAGCAGGTGCTGAGACCCATAGCCATCTTTGAACAGCATCTTAGGAATTTTATGAAAGAAGAGGGAGACAGAAAGACCTGGAGGGAACAGGAACTCCACAAGGAGACCAAGAGTGTCAAAAAATCTGGGTCCAGGGGGTCCTGCAGAGACTGATGAATCAACCAACTAAGGACCATACAGGAAGAGGACCTAGACCCCCTGATCATATGTAGCCAATAAACAGCTCAGTCTCTATGTGGGTGTCCTAGTAAAGGCAGCAGGGACTGTCTATG
Organism: Rhombomys opimus; assembly: GCA_010120015.1. NCBI lineage: Eukaryota > Metazoa > Chordata > Mammalia > Rodentia > Muridae > Rhombomys > Rhombomys opimus. The sequence continues at coordinate 67,229 of REGO01000787.1, read as the reverse complement.
CTATGAACTTGGTTGCCTGCTCTTTGGGGAGAAGAGGAAGGAAGGTGATACCATGAGGAGATGAGGGAGGGGGCTACAAGCAGAACACAATGTGAATAAATTGAAAAATAATAAGAATAAGAAGAAAAAAATTATAACTTTATAACTCTCAGGGTGAGTAGTGGTGGCAAACTCCTTTAATCCCAGCTGTCAGTAGGTAGAGGCAGGTGGATCTCTGTCAGTTCACAGCCAGCCTTGTCTATAGAGTGAGTCCAGGACATCCAGAGATGCACAGAGAAACAGTCTCGAAAAGCAAAACAAAGCAGAAAAACAAGATAACCCTCATAATTTCTTATTTAAAAGGAAAAAAAGAATGATATCCCCAGGCTTCCCAGAAATATATCGCAGTCCAGGAGGTTATTACAAGCAGTAGCTTGGAGGAAAATGAAGCCAAGAATTTTCTATAGACTCTGTTTAATGGAGTACTTGGTACCAATGTATACTATAAATCATACAAACGTGGCTCTAAAGAAATGAAGCCTTCCATCTAATGTGGCTGCCTTGCCAAGCCTCAGTGAATTGAAGTTGAACTAAGTCCTAATTCAATTTGATGCTCTGGGGTGGGTTAGTCGTGGTAGCATTCATTTTCTGAGGAGAACAGGAAGGGGGATTGAGGGAAGAGAGTGGGAGGATGGAACCTGAAGGAGAGGAGGAAGGGGGCTATGATCCATATGTAAAGTGAATATATAAATTAAAAAGAAAAAGAAAAGAAATGAAGCCTTACATTTCCTCTTGATGAACTTTCCAGTGTTCTTTGATATTCCTGTTGCAGTCTTTGACTACACTTTTAATATAGGACTTCATTCTTGTTTTGTTTTCCACAACGTCACTGCTAAGGTGAGCTATGTTGAAAAAAATATTCATTAAAACGTAATGTTAAAGAAAACTTTATTGCTCCCACATATACAAGTAAATGAAGACACAGGTAAAATCCATTCTACAGTACCAAAATATTACAAAATAGTATCAACCAAATTCCTCAAGCTTGTCATATTTTCCTGCACTCAAGCTTTTTGCTTTTCACACTAGATATACTCAATCAGTAATGTTCATACAAATATTCCAAAGTCAAATAAAATCCTGAAATCTGAAACATTTGTGTTCCTAGCATTGTGAATGAGAAATACTAACATTACTAGGATTCTGATTTGCCTACTGGAGATAGTCTTGTATGTTTTGGGGATTATAAAAAAGTTCTAATAAACAAAATAAGAAAATAAGAAAAACATTTCATTTCTTTCCCAAGGAAAAATTAGAAGCAAAAACAACTTTATTATTATTATTTTTAGCTTATAGAATACTCTGTACTTGGGAGGATGATTGGCTGTATTATTTTTGTAACTAATCTCATGTAACAAATAAAACCCACCCTATCAAACAGCCAGAATCCAGGCTGGGTGTGGCTGTCACACACCACTTATACTGGCAGTTGGGAGGCAGATGCAGGCAGATCCCTGAGTTCAAGGATAGCTAAGTAGTGAATCACAGACAAATTATGTTTACATGGTGAGACCTTGTCTGAAAATATTTTTAAATTGAATGAAATGAAAAGAAAAATTGAAGGCCACCTGAGCCCCATTCCTTAACCTTTTATTCAAAAACCCATATCCTAGTTGGCACATATCTGTTCACAAACATGGAAGTAGAGAAGTAAAAATAGCAGGGTTAGTACATGTATGGATTTTTTACTCAGGACTTTCCCACCACATCCTGGAATCACCAATTTTGCCTTTGTGGCTGTTTTGATAGATGGGCTGGCTAGATTTATGTCAACTTGACCTAATCTAAATTCATCTGAGAGAAGGTAACCTCAGTTAATTAAATTCTTCTATGAGATAGGATTGTAGACAGCCTGTAGGCCCTTTTAAAAATATTTACTATTTATTACAATTTATTCAGTTTGTATCCAGGTTGCACCCCCTCCCTTATTTCTCTCAGTCCTACCCACCCTCCTTCTCCTGCTATTCCTCTTCTCAAATCAATTGATAAGGGAGGTCCTACTCCCCTGATATCTGACCCTAGCATATCATGTCTCATCAGGTCTGTCTAGATCCTCTTTCTCTGTCCTGTCAAGGCTGCCCCAGCCAGGGAGAGATGATCAATGATCCATCCATTGAGTTCATGTCATAGACAGGCCCTGTTGTCCTTACTAAGGAACACACATTGAGACTGAGCTGCCTACGTCTAAGCAGGAGGTCTAGGGCTTATTCATGCATGGTTGTCATCGGTCTCTGCGGGCACCCCTGGGCACAGATTTTTTTTGGCTCTCTTTGTCTCCTTGTGAAGTTCCTGTCAATCCAGGTCCTTCTATCTCCCCCTTCTACCATAACATTCCCTGCAGTCTGTACAAGGTTTGGCTATGAGACTCAGCATCTGCTACCATAGGACATTTGTTCAACTATATTTGTAGTAGTTTTATTCATAATTGCTAGAAGCTGGAAACAAACCAGATGTCCCTCAACTGAAGAATGGATAAGGAACATGTGGTACATTTACACAATGTAACACTACTCAGAAATTAAAAACAAAGAAAATATAAAAATAAAATAAAATTTGCAGGCAACTGGATGAAACTAGAAAAGACCATCCTGAGTGAGGTAACTCAAAAGCAGAAAATCACACATGTAGAGTAAACATACTAAAATCTATAGTCCTAAAGAAGCTAAACAACAAGGAGGGCCCCAGGGAAGATGCTTAATTCTCATTTAGAAAGGCACAGAGTATAGACATCAGAAGCAGAGGAGATAAGGAACTGGGCAGAAGCCTACCACAGAGGGTAGGCTCTTCTGAATGAATCTACCTATTAGGTTATTGAAGGAGACACTGAGTTTCATTGCCAAATCTTGGGCATTCTCTTAACCAGTGACTGAGGCAGTGTCCTCAGATCAGAGAAAGAGAGAGGTCCAGGAAGAGAGAGAGGTAGAGGGGCTGGGAGAGGAATGGGAGTTTTGCTTTCTTTGTTAATTCAGTTTTGTTATGTAAATATGTTTTTTAATGCCAAATGTGTGTGATACTTTAGTGGGCAACGGTTTGTCCACTCCTGTTACTTGTGGCTTTTGCCAGCTGGTAATGACTTAGCTAGTGCCTTCCATGTGAGGCACAGAGAAAGGTGTGTTCTAGGACCCTGAGGATATAAATTGAGGAAGTGAAGTTTTGGCATGTGACAAGTAGAAGTTTGGAGAGACCTGAGAGATGGACAGTGGGTGTGATGGTTTGAAGCAGAAAGAAGGAGAGATATGCTTTGTGGCACAGTGTCATGGAGAACACTGACAGCTGTGTCTCTGGTTGATGGAGATTAGTATAGACCTAAAGGGCCCATTGGCTCTCAACAGATGGGAGAAGAAAAGGGGACCTCTCTCCCTACTAACATTCTGTCTCCTACATAAATTTGGGAGGTTGGAAGGGAGGTGAAGGCCTAAATACCCCAAATAAAGTAGAGTTTAAAATGGAGCATTATGAGAGAGAGAGACAGAAAGACAAACAGAGACAGCTACAAAGACAGAGACAGACAGACACAGAGATACAGTGACACACCCCTTGGCACATTTTCTATAAAAAATAAAATCAAGCTGAGCCATCCAGGCACTTGTGGTGTATGCCGTATGCCTCTAATACTAGCAACCAGGCAGTAGGAGGCAGGCTGATCTCTGTGAATTAGAGGTCACCCTGGTCTACAGTGCAAGTCCAGGACAGCGAGGATTAGCCAAAGAAACCCTAACTAAAAAAAAAAAAATACTTAATAAAATGAAGAAAGAAAGAAATGGAAGGGGAAAGAAAATAAAGAAAAGGAAAGCAAAGAATAGTAAAGAAAAGAAAAGAAAAGAAAAGAAAAGAAAAGAAAAGAAAAGAAAAGAAAAGAAAAGAAAAGAAAAGAAAAGAAAAGAAAAGAAAAGAAAAGAAAAGAAAAAGTTCAAGCTAAGCAAGCCATGAGGAGCAAGCCAGTAAGCAACACTTTACGATCTCTGCAACAGCTTCTGCCTCCAGGTTACTGCCCTGTTTGACTTTCTGTCCTGACTTTTTTGATCATGAACTCTGATGTGCAAGAGGAATCCAAATAACTCCTTTACTCCCATGTTGCTTTGGTCATCATTTTCCATCACATCAACAGTAATAGTGACTAACACAAGAGGATTTCTTTCTGGGTACTTGCTGAGTTTGGAAAACTGAATAGTGTTTCTATCCGGGCCTCAGTTGTGCTAAATTATGGGGGCTTATGAAAGTTTGGAGGCCTGTTAAAGTAGTAGAGATGCTGTTTTTAAAGAAAAAGAAGTAGGGAGGCTGAAAGGAACCCAGGAGGATTACTAGAGAATAGAGTAAATGATACACTGATATTTGATGTGTATAATGATGTTTATATATAAATCTGTTAACATAAAGAATTATATTTAAAAAAAAAAACACTTTTCTCATCCATGTTTCTTTCTGTAGTTTCATTTAAGTCACACATACCCAAAAGTATCAGTTTGAACTTTTCTTATGAAGGAAAAAAGTTTACTAAGAAAATCTCTGCTGCTAATTCAAAAATATTTGTGTAGAATCCTATCACTGAAAATAAAACATTAATTAAAAATCCTATATTACATTAACACTGAATAGTTTTAAACAATTTTCTCTAGATACAAATACATCAAAAATTGTACCTCCAATTTTTTCAAGCTCATATTTCACTTCATGTATGTAAAGAAATTAAATCTCTGAGTTGAGTTCAGTGATCAAGGATTTATTTACCCCATATACAATGCATTAGGTTTGATCACACGTACTACAAAGACTAGCCTTTTATTTAAGTGTTTATAATACAAAATGCTTGGTTTCAAGAAAATGTCACATCCACATAACATATCCAATACTTGAAAGATACACAAAATAATTTTGATACTTTTTTGTTTAAAAAACAAAACAAAACAGGAACCTATTTAGCTCAAGATGGCCATGAACTTAATATGTAGGTCATAATATCACTGACCCATCTTACCCTGCTGCCTCCACCTCCCTAGTGCTGAGATTACAGGTATAAAAATAATTCACTGAGCAAGAAAGGAAATATGTATTTCACTATATCTCCATCACTTCTTGGAGGAACCAAGATTTTCTTAGTAAGCTTTTTTCTTACAGCTAATAAACAGCTTCAGCCAAGTGGCAGTATACAAAATTAATTCAAAAAAAAATCAGTAGCCCTCCTGTATACAAAAGACAAAAGAGCTGAGAAAGAAAATGGGGAAACAACACCCTTCACAATAGCCACAAAGGACATAAAGTACCTTGGTGTAACCCTATCCAAGCAAGTCAAAGACTTGTATGAAGAAAAATTCAAGTGTCAGAAGAAAGAATTAGAAGAAGATATCAGAAGATGGAAAGATCTCCCATGCTCATGACTTGGCAGGATTAACATAGTAAAAATGACCATCTTACCAAAATCAATCTACAGATTCAATGCAATTCTCATCAAATTACCAACACAACTATTTACAGAACATGAAAGAAAAATTCTCAACTTCTTATGGAATAACAAGAAGCCCAGAATTGGTAAAAGAATCCTCTACAATAAAAGATATTCAGGAGCTATCTCCATCCCGGATCTTAAGCTGTAATATACAGCAACAGTAATAAAAACTGCATGGTACTAGCCTAGAAACAGAATGGTGGATCAATGGAACTGAACAGGAGACCCTGCCACAAATCCACACACTTATGGACCCCTGATCTTTGACAAAGACGCCAAAACCATACAATGGAAAAAAAATAGCATCTTCAACAAATGGTGCTGGTCTAACTGGATGTGTACATGTAGAAAAATGCAAATAGATCCATACTTATCAACCTTCACAAAACTAAAGCCCAAGTGGATCCAAGACCTCAACATAAAGCCAGACACATTAAATCGGTTAGAAGAAAAAGTGGGGAAGACCCTAGAACTCATTGGTACAGGAGACAACTTTCTGAACAGAACACCAACAGCACAGGCTCTAAGAGCAACAATCAATAAATGAAAATCTTCTGTAAGCAAAGGACACTATCATCAGAACAAAAAAACAGCCTACAGATTGGGAAAGAATCTTCACCAACCCTTTGTCTGACAGAGGGCTAATATCCAGTATATATATATATATAAAACTAAAGAAGCTGAAAAGCAAAAAACCAAGTAATCCAATTAAAAAATGAGGTACAGACCTAAACAGAGAATTATCTAAAGAGGAATATCAAATGGCAGAGAAACACTTAAAGAAATGCTCAACCTCATTAGCCATCAGGGAAATAAAAGTCAAAAGGACCCTTAGATTTCACCTTACACCCATCAGAATGGCCAAGATGAAAACCTCAAGTGACAACACATGCTGGAGAGGTTGTGGAGAAAGGAGAACCCTACTCCACTGCTGGTGGGAATGTAAACTTGTACCACTCTGGAAATCAATCTGGCACATTCTCAGACAATTAGGAATAGCTTTTCCTCAAGATCCGGCTATACCTATACCTAGGCATATAACCGAAAGAGGCTCAAGTACGCAATAAGGACATTTGTTCAACCATGTTTGTAGCAGGTTTATTTATAATATCCAGAAGCTGGAAACAACCCAGATGCCCCTCAACTGAAGAATGGATACAGAAATTGTGGTACATCTACACAATGGAATATTATTCAGCAATGAAAAATAAGAAAATCATGAAATTTGCAGGTAAATGATGGGAACTGGAAAGGATCATCCTGATTGAGCTCTCCCAGAAGCAGATAGACACACAAGGTATATACTTGCTCATGTAGACATATAACATAGGATAAACCTACTAAAAACTGTACATCTAGAGAAACTAATAGAGAGGACCCTGACTAAGAAGCTCAATCCCCATCATGAAAGGCAAAGAGGTTGGACATCAGAAGAAGAAGAAAAGAGGAAACAATCTAGGAACCTGCCACAGAGAGCCTTTGAAAGCCTCTGCCCTGCAGACTATCAAAGCAGATGCTGAGACTTATGGCCAATTGTTGGGCAGAGTGCACGAATCTTATGTAAGAAGTGGGAAATAGTAATATCTGGAGAGGACAGGAACCCCACAAGGAGAGCAACAGAACCAGAAAATTTGAACACAGGTGTTTTTTTCAGAGTCTCATACTCCAACGAAGTACCATGCATGGAGATAACCTAGAACCCCTGCACAGATATAGCCCATGGCAGTTCAGTGTCCAAGTGGGTTCCATAGTAATGGGAAGAGGGAATGCCTCTTACAGATGGCCTGCTCTTTGATCACCTCCCCCTGAGGGGGGTAGCCTTCCCAGGCCACAGAAGATGACAATGCACCCACTCCTGATGAGACTTGATAGACTAAGTTCAGAAGAAAAGAGAGCAGGCCCTCCCCTATCAGTGGACTTGGGGAAGGGCATGAGTGAAGAAGGGGGTGGGGAGGATGGGATTGGGAGGGGAGGAGGGGAGGGGTTTATGCCGCGATACAAAGTGAATAAAGTGTAATTAATAAAAGTTAAAAAATATTGGGATTTAATGTGCCATTAATCGGTCAATTTGAACCATTATCTAAAGAATATGTTGGCCAAGTTTTATTACAGCTTAGAGCTGTATGAGCTTAGAGGCCTTTAATTAAGCTCTATTTATTATGTTTTAAAATTCTCCAGAAGACATCCCAGTTGGGACGCTGAAGGAACGGATGACTGGGCAGTTCCCATTTTGAGGGTAGAAGTCAGGGACCTTCCAGAGCCATCCCAAAGGCAAGGTATGACCCAGTAGATATGCTCCTACCTGACGTAATAGCTCATCAGCTTTGGCTAGAAACCAAGGGCACAGTTGCCTGAGTAGGCACAGTTTACCTAGTGCTAGGATTTTTGTAGGTGAGCTTGAGGTGGGGTGGGGGAGGAACTGTGCACATAGAGGAAAAAATATCTCCCAAAGGAAAGGGAAGCCTTAATAGAAGTCAGGAAGAAGGGTCAACCATAGCCAGTAAAGACCATGGTTGGGGCTTCCTATGCCTCAAAGAATAGTGAGAAATTGCCGGACCCTTGACAGTCAATTTCCCCTTATCCAGAGAAACGGTATGCAGGACAATATGAACTTATTTTACGGAGGAGTTAAAGTGATGGTGTTGCCTAATTTTCAAAGAAAATATCTTCCTAGACAGGGGAAAGGACAATCTAGGGCCAACATAAATGAGTGAGTCATTTGCTTGTGGCTCAGACAAACTGTTCTTTTAGGTGTGAGGTAATAGTCCAGAATCATCCCTGTGGTTCACTTGACATTTGGATCATAGGATACTTTCTCCTCCAAGTCCCACACTTCTACCTTCTGCCACTTATCCCCCCCTTCCTCTCAGAAAAGAGAAGTCCCTGACTAACCCACCCCAGCGTATCAAGTCTTAATAGGACTGAGCTCATCCTTTTCCACTGAGGCCAGGCAAAGCAGCTGTATAAGGAGGAAGTGATCGAAAAGAACCTACTTAAGGTACTAGGATACATACATGAATATTAAACTGCTCATCAGTTACATATGTGTAGGGGGCCTTGTTCCAGTCCATGCAATCTCTTTGGTTGGTGCTTCCATCTCTTTAAACCTTCATGCTTATAGGTTATTTGACTCTGTTCATCTTCTTGTGTCATTCTGGTCCCCTCTTGGTTCTTCTATCCTTCCCCCCCACTTTTCCACAGGACTCCCTGAGCTCTACTTAATGCTTGGCTATGAATCTCAGCATCTGATTCAGTCAGTTGCTGGGTAGGGCCTCTCAGAGGACAGTTATGCTAGGCTCCTGTCTATACACATAACAGAGTGTTGTTAATGGTGTCAGGGTTGGCTCTTTTCCCATATGTCTCAGGTTAAGAGAGGCATTGGTTGGATATTCCCTCAGTCTGTATTCTATATTTAACTCTGCACATCTTGTAGGTAGGGTGATTTGGGGGTCAAAGATTTTTAAGGTGGTTTGGTGTTTACCTCTCACCACTCTAAGTCCTGCCTGGATAGAAGATGGCCTGCCTCCTTGGTTTCCATGTGCTCCATGGCTAGGAGACTCAGCTACAGTCATCCCCATATCCTCCCTGGAGCATACCTGAAGGCCTCCAGTTTGTCTCAGAGGTGACCTACCCCCAGTTTCCCTTTCTCTCCAAGCCTTCTCCCATGCCCTCTCCACTCTCCACACATCAAATCCTCCCTACTCATTTACCTCATACAATCCTCTTCTATCCAGTTCCCTCTCTTCATCTGTCTAATCTATTTCCTCATTTGAGTGAGAATCAAGGTGTTTGTTTTTGCCAAAAGTCAAAGCAGTTCTAGTTGAGAGTTGGTATAATGTTCTTGTGGAATGTATACAATTTACCCATGTTCATTCAAATGCTGATTTCTCTAACCTACTAGCTTGTTTAAATCCAGACATTGCATTGTGATGCTTAGAATAAGCATCACCTGTCTTAAGGTTCTGTAAACATGCTACAATTTGTTCTCTGTATTGACAAAAAAAAAAAATTAAAAAAAAAAAAAAAAACAAGCAGCCAATGCTGAGCAATGGAGAGAACGAAAGGTGGCATCCTGGTCCAGAGGGGAGGAGAAAGAGGAAGTATTAGGAGAGGTTTGAGAGGAGAGGACCTGAAAATATCAGGAAAGAACCAGGACTAAGACATTACAAAAAATCAAGTATAATGTGGGAAATCTGAATGCCAGGAAGCTATGCAGGCTTGGAGGTTTATGATAGAGTAATTATTGCCCAGCATTGTGCTCTAGGTTAATTAATAAATCCTAGTCTCTGAGTGGTGATTTGGGTATACAGCTGGTTTAGGGATAACCACAGTTTAACTAAAAGAAAAATCAATATTTATTATTAACAATCATCAACAAATCTTTAATTTGGTTGTTCACAAGTGGACTTTATAGGTAGGGCTAACTGTGCTTTTGATTAGGGAATTTCTAGGAGTAGCAAGGTCACAAAGTATGCTGAACATAAAAATAGTTTTTGGTCAACATGACTTTGCACAGAGAGCTTTTCTCTGTATCAGCTCAAGTTGAGATGGTGTGATGGTGTGGCTGTTAGACCTGAAACAGAAATGGCTATAATTTTGCCAAAAAAACAGGCCTCAACATTCCTACCTGTTTTATGTACCTGAATCAAATCTTTGATTATATGGGGGGTTTTTTGTCCATAATATAAGCGGTTAATATATTTATCATGCAAGAGGCATAAAATATAACCAGAAAGAACAGGACTAAGGGAATAGTTTCAGTATGCAGTTATCACAATAGCAACCCATTTGTTCTTTATGCCAGGGAGCATATTTTGACGTAGTATTTCTAGCTGACATTACACTGTTGTTATTGCAGCCCAGGAAGGCTGAAATATTAGTCAAAGCTGGACAATGGGGAATTTATCAGAAGCTTCTGATTAGTGATCCAGTTGAAAGACAGGAAGCAATCTTGTGAGTGGACTGGTTTACATCAGCTTTCAGGAAGTGCAGATCTGAGCACTATTCCCTGGATGGAGTCTGTCAGCCTAGTGAAAATCTGCTCAGACAAATAAGGACTAGGGACAGAATTAAAATTTCCTAGTTACTAGAGAAGTTGAAGAATCCCAAGACCAAGGAAATTTTCCATTTTTAGGGACAGGTAAGTGTGCTTATTTGGATCCATTTGACCAGTGGCAGATGCATCTAAATAATTCTTTGACGTTTTTAAGAATCTCTTTAACTTTACAAAAGGAGGGAAATTGGCTTGTGTTGGAGGTTGGTCTGATGCCTGTTACTGGCCTTTAAGATCTGGCTACACCTATCTTTGTTGTGTAAACCTGCCAAAGACATATCTGATTGGTTGATTAAACAGCCTGTACCTGGGCAGGGCAGACAGAGGTAGGTGTGCCTAAGGTTCCTGGGCTTTGCAGGACAAAGAAAATCAAGGGACATAGACAGATGAAAGAAGAAAAAAAAAAGAAGGAGGTTGCCATGATGGGTTAGCATGAGAAGAGTTCACATGAGCTTGTAGGAAGGACTCCAAAAGTGGAATGAAAAGGCCCAGATTGAGAATACAAGCAAGTTCCATGGGATTATGGATGAATGGTAGTCCATGTGAAGAGGATTCAAATGGATGGCATTGGATGAGGGCCAGGAGAATGATGATGAAGATATGTGAAGTATCTGCCCTGCCCAACTTAAATAAGCCCAAAACATTTTTTTTAATTACTACAACAGGTTTGGGAAACAATTTACAATCTGATTAATGTTAAAATTTTAAACATTCTTAATACAATAGTCCCTTAAATCATTTATCACCATTGAAGTTTTTATATATTTTAAAATTTACAATTTGTATTTATAAATATTAAAATATTTTAGACCGTCAAATATTTTAGAAGCTTTTTAAATACCAACCTTAAAACATTTTTTCTAGATACCAACTTTAAAACATATTTACAGACCCTAAAACATTTTATTTTCTTTAGCTTGCATTTAAGGCATCTTCTTAGTCCCACAAATATTTTTAATAAATTCTCATAATTCCACTAACTTTTATGATTTGCATTTGCTAACCTTAAAACACCTTTCTCTAACCTTTGTAACTTGCATTTACCAACCTCATACACCTCTCTCTAACCTTTATACCTTGCATTTACCAATTTGAATACAACTTTCTCTAACTTTATAATTAGCATTTTTTGAGAAGGCAGCTGAAGTCTTGTGTTTTGCTGTTAAACTGATTCTCAAACCCATCAGAAACCTGAGAAAGATAAATTATAATTTAATGGCCTATATATTAATTTAAATGACAGCAGCTTACCCAGTATCTAGAAAGCCATGCCATCAAGCTCCTGATAGCTTTGATGGGGACACAAGTCCCAGGGAAGCATTAGTCTGCAGCTGCCAGGCCAGGAAAATCTGAGAGGCCTTCCTGTGGAGGAGGAACTTGGAAAAGACTGATTGACCTTATTTTGTCTAGGCAAAACGTGGCAATCAATTTTCTGGGTGTCTTGTTTGTCCACAGTTCATTCAGGGCCCCTGGAGTGGGTGGAACGATGGACAGTGTACCATAATCCAGGTGGAGTTGTTGGTGCCTCATCCATCTTCTTTGGAGATTTTTGGGTCATTGTTAGGAGCTGGAGGTCTCTATTATACTAATCTTTTACATTAAACATTTAAATGTCATATTTAGTAGACCTCTGAAGAACCTGAGGACCATCAATCCATTAAGTATATCTGAGCAAAACTAAATTTGTTTGTATTTAGTTGCCCAGCCTAGTCTTTTTTTATTTATTTTTATTAATTACACTTTATTCATTTTGTATCCCCCAATAAACCCCTCCCTCCTCCCCTCCTGATCCCACCCTCCCTTCCCTTTCTGCATGCATGCCCCTCCCCAAGTCCACTGATAGGGGAGGTTCTCCTCTCCTTCTTTCTGATCTTAGTCTATCAGTTCTCATCAAAAGTGGCTGCATTGTCCTCTTCT
>REGO01000787.1:34216-51207 GCA_010120015.1 Rhombomys opimus | reverse complement strand
GGTTCCATGAGGTGCTGAGAAGAAGGTAAATTCTTTTGTGTTTGGGTGTAAGGTTCTGTAAATGTCTGTTAGGTCCATTTGATTCATGACCTCTGTTAGAGATATTGTTTCTTTGTTTAATTTGTTTAGTTGACCTGTCCTTTGTTGAGAGTGGGGTGTTGAAACCTCCCACTATTAGTGTGTGGGGATCTATGTGTGGTTTAAGTTTTATCAATCTTTCTTTCACAAAGGTGGGTGCCCTTGTATTTGGGGCATAGATTTTCAGGATTGTGATGTCTTCTTGGTGGAATTTTCCCTTGATGAGTATGAAGTGTCCTTCCCCATCTCTTTTGATTAATTTTGTTTGAAAGTCTATGTCATCAGATATTAGAATGGCTACTCCTGCTTGCTTCTTGCATCCCTTTGCTTGGAAAGCTGTCTTCCATCCCTTTACCCTCTGGTAATGTCTATCTTTGTGACTTAGGTGTATTTCTTGTATACAACAGATTGCTGGGTTTTGTTTACGCCTCAATTCTGTTAGTCTGTGTCTTTTTATTGGAGAATTAAGTCCATTGATGTTGAGAGAGATTAATGACCAGTGGCTGTTAGATCCTAGTCTTAACCATGAAGACATAAAGTAAGAGACTAGGGTAAAACTTAATCTTCTAATTAAATCATTAGTTCTTAGCAGGACTTTATTATGAATGTATTTTTGAACACATTAAAGGACCTAATCATCCACAAGGTGGTTGTGTGTCAACTTGCATTTCTTAGTTTTCTTCAACAGCATAAAATAATTTAGTAATTTATTTTTGTTTAACTTTGAAAACAAATATAGGAAGCCAAATAAAACCCATCCCAGCAATCAATCATTACCATAACAAAGTCATGATCAGGTGTGGGGAGAGCAAGGGTTTCTGGGAGAGGGCTGGGTTATAGAACAAATCAGTGTGTATGGGTACCTCTGAGAAGGAGGACACTCCTGGCAGTCTATGGAAGAGAGCCAACCCCTGTCACTGTTAATGATACTCTGCTATGCTTGTAGACAGGAGCCTAGAAACTGTCTTCTAAGAGGATCCACCCAACAGCTGATGGGAACAGATGCAGAGAGCCACACCCAAAAAATAGCACAAGGTTAGGGAGTCTTGTGGAAGATTGGAAGGAAAAATAAAGGGAGGTGGAGGGGTCAAGGAACCAGAAGAAAACCTACATAGTAAATAACATGGGTCCATGGGAGCTCACAAAGACTGAACCACCAACCAAAGAGTATATATGGGCTGGACCTAGACTCCTACACATATGTAGCAGATGCACAGCTTGTTTATCATGTGTGGGCCCCCTAACAATAGGAGTAAAGGCTGTCTCTGACTGTGTTGCCTGGCTTTGGATTCCTTCCTCAAGCTGGGCTGCCTTATCTGGCCTCAGTGGGAGAGCATGCACTTAGAACTGCTGATACTTGATGTACCAGGGTCATTTGGTACACTCTGTGGAGAAGGAAAAGGGAAGTGGAGGAGAGGAATGTGAGGATGGGCCTGGGAGAAGAAAAGGGAAGGGTCTGTGATCAATTAAGTGAATCAGTATATAAATTAATAAAAGAAAAAAAGAATTATCCTACCTGGTGTTCTTGGGTGCCTCTTGATGCATCAGCTGCACCAGACTACCCATCTGGGTGCCACCAGACTGGCTGAGTAATTTTCTGGATACCAGATTCTCTGAGAGCTGTCTGCTCATTTTACATCTCCGTGTCTCTCCTGCATGTAGGTGAATCCAAGGCAAGGGAGAAAAGGAATTCCTGCCATGTATCTGAAGTGATTATCCCCAGGCCAAAAATGGGAAGTCTGCTTCACAGAGATGAAACCTCATCACATTGGGTATAAATATTCGTTAGTGTTTGTGGATACCTTCTCAAGTTGGGTAGAAGCTTTTGCTACCTATAGGGAGACTGCTCTGGCAGTGGTCAAGATTCTTCTTACATGCCTAGGTTTGTGCTGCCCCTATAAATTGGATCCCATACAGACAGGCCCTTACCCTGTCCATAGCTCAAATGATCAGTAAGGCCTTAATATAACCATGAAGCACTACTGCATCTAATGACCTCAGAGTTCTGGACACTTTGGAGGCATGAAGCCCTTCATATCTAAATTAAGTTTGGAAACGGGTGAAAATTCACCCAACCTTTTACCCTCGGCCTTTCTTAAGGAAAGATGTACCCTTGACGAGGCAGGATTCCCCTCTTGTGGATTATTTTTGGAAGGAAACCATTTTTGTTCCCCCATTTAAGAGTCCCTGTCATTGAGAAAAATTACAAATCTCTTTCTTTGAAGTACCTGCAGTACGACTATGGGGGATTGCTCCAACCCTGCAATCAGTAATCTTGCATACTTACAAGAAAATTCTCCTCTACATTTTACTTGTTGAATACACCTATGAAATAAGATTCTATTCACCTGGACATGAGGGGTACTTATACTGAGGGGCCAAATCAGCCGATTTTAAAAACTGATCTCATGAAATTCTTAAAACTTCCCAATATTGAAGCTGGAGGTTACCTTCTGTTGGGGTTGGGGAGAGGGCCTTTTAACATCCCACACTATTGTGGGAGCATTAAAGAGACAGGTTTTTACATATGTTCTGGTACGTGGGAAGGTGAGAAAAAGGCCCTAGATAAAAAGTCACAATGTAACAAAGAGGAGGACTATTTCTGTCCCTGATGGATATGTGTCGACATTGTCACCAATTCGATGGACCCAGGTGACACCACCTTTTTGTCTGTATGGGGTGCAACTATGGGGGATTGCTCCAACCCTGCAATCAGTAATCCAGCATATTTACAAGAAAATTCTCCTCTACATTATACTTGTTGAATACACCTATGAAATAAGATTCTATTCACCTGGACATGATGGGGGAATCTTATTACTATCTAAAGCAGACTATATCAGACCCCTGTTCACCTAGTTGGATAAAAGTCTGGTTGCCTTTAAAAGTCCCTTGTTCTAAATGCTCAGGGTTACACTTGAGTCCACAAATACCTTAGTGTAGCCCCAGCTGGCTGGGATAAAACTTCCTATGTTTTAAAAGTTTGATTTATTTATTATTTATACATTATTCTGCTTACTTCTGTGCCTGCCGGCCAGAAGAAGACACCAGATCATATAGATGGCATGTGGTTCTTGGGAATTGAACTCAACAAGTTTGGAAGAACACCCAGTGCTCTGAAACACTGTGCCATCTCTCCAGCCCCAAGAAATAAAGACTTTCAATTGGCTTTAAACTGTGTCTAAGTGGTCATCTTTGGTGGATTCCTTGGAAGACCCACAGATAGGCCTGTGCCAGAAAACAAATGGCTGGGCACGTGGGCTTCACCAGCTCTTTCTCTGCTTTCTGGCCTCTGCTATGAGCCTGTAGATCAACAAAGGGAAATAAGGCAGGATGCCTTTCCCACTTTCCCCTGTTCTGTATACAGGACTTTTTTTCAGGAATGATATCAAACTTGGGATTACAGCCTAAGCTTCAAGTCAAGTCCAGCCAGCCATCCTAAATAAGCCAATTTAGAAAGCCAAATTAGGAGCCCTGTCTCTTGTCCCATGCTCCCTATTCCTGGCTCACAGCTCAGCCTTCATCCCTGGAGACATCCCTGTTACCCAGGACAGACAGGTGAGGCTTCTATGCCACAGGCCCTTGCCTGTTGCCTGCCCGTAGGCAAGCCCAGTAGCAGTAACCTATGCCCTGCTCCCTGCATATTCCATCTCCCAGACCACATCCTTACCTAAATTCCAAAAGTTCAGTGGCCATCAATGACCATCCGGTTCCATCCCCAGAGGCCTTTTGTTACACTGGACAGAGGACAGAAACCATCAGGGACCATCAGGCAAGCCAGCAGCAGTGAGCTGCCCCCTGCCCCCTGTGTGCTCCATCTCTTGGTCTACAAACCTACCTGCATTCCCAGAGGCCAATGGCCATCAGGGACCAAATAGTCTGCTTCCCTTCCCTGAGGTTTGCAGCTACCCAGGATAGAAAGAGGACTGTAACCCTCATGGACGACCAGAGACAAACCACACCTGTTCCCCAGCCCTCCATTCTATAGTCCACACCTTAGCCTACATTACCAGAGGCCTGCCAATGCCAGAGACAACCAGATGGCTAAGGGTCAGCAAAAGAATACAAACGACAAGAACCAGTATAATATAGCACGACCAGAACCCAGCTACCATACAACAGCAAGCCCAGGATATCTTAATACAGCTAAAGCACAAGAAAAGGACCTTCGATCCTATCTTATGAAGATGATAAAGCCCTTTAAAGAAGAAATGAATAAATCCCTTAAAAAATACAGGAAAGCCAGGTACAGTGGTGCATACCTATAATCCAAGCACTTGGGGAGGCAGAAGCATGCAGATCTCTGAATTTGAGGCCAGACCAGTCTGCAAAGTGAGTCTTAAAGGCTAAGGCTGCACAGAGAAACCCCTTATTTTATCAGACCATCATGAATTAAAGCTGGAGTTCAACAACAACAGAAACAACAGAAAGCCTACAAACTCACGAAAACTGAACAACTTTCTACTCAAGGAGCACTGGATCAGGGAAGAAATAAAGAAATTAAACACTTTGTAGAATTCATTGAAAATGAAGGCACATAATACCTGAACTTGGGACACAATGAAAGTGGTGTTGAAAGTAAAGCTTATAGCATTAAAGTGCCTTCATAAAGAAATTGGAGGGATCACATGCTAGCAATTTAAAAGTATTCCCGAAAGCTCTAGAAGAAAAGGAAGCAAATATACCAAAAAGAATAGACAGCTGGAAATAATTAAACTCATGGCTGAAATCAATAAATGAGATACAAGGAAAACAATACAAAGAACCAACAAAACCAAGGGCAGATTTTTTTGAAAAAAATCAACAAGATAAACAAACCCTTAGTCAAGCTAACTGAAAGGCAGATAGACAATATCCAGATTAATGAAATCAGAAAGAAAAGAGGAGGGGCATTAGAAAAGACACTGAGGAAATGCAAAGAATCATTAGGTCTTACTTCAAAAGCTTATACTCCACAAAATTGGAAAGTCTAAATGAAATGGACAATTTTCTTGATCAAGACTCCACTTACCAATTTGAAATCAATATTAGGTAAACAGTTTAAATAGACCTATAACCGATAAGAAAATAGAAGCATTTATTAAAAGTCTCCCAACCAAAACAAAAAAAGGGGGGCTGAGCTAGATGGTTATAGCACATAATTCTACCAGACTACTTGTCCACAAAATAGAAACAGAAGGAGCATTTCCAAACTCACTCTACGTGTCCACAGTCACACTAATACCTAAATAACACAAAGACTCAGCAAAGAAAGAGATTTTAGACCATTTTCCCTTATGAACACTGATGCAAAAATACTTAATAAAATACTTGTAAACAGAATCCAAGAACACATCAAAAATATCATAAAACAGGATGAGGTAGGCTTTATCCCAGGGATTCCAGGGATGGTTCAATATGTGAAAATCTATCCACTTAATCCACCATATAAACAAACTGAAAAAAAATGTGATCATCTCATTATATGCTGAAAATGCATTTGACAAGATATAACACCCTTCAGATTAAAGGGAGAGAAACTTAAATCAGTCCCACTGAAATCTAGGACAAGGCAAGGCTTGCCACTCTTTCTGTATGTATTCAACATAGTGCTTGAAGTTCTAGCTAGAGCAGTAAGACTAAAGGATATTGTGGATACAAAGAAGAAAGAAAAAAGTCAAAGTATTGCTACTCACAAATGATATGATAGTATACAAAAGTAACCTGCAAAATTCTGTTAGAGAACACCAACCACTGATAAACACCTTCAACTAATCAGCTGGATACAAGAATAACAACAACAAAATACGAGCTTTACTCTATAGAAAGGACAAACAGCCTGAGAAAGAAATTAGGAAAAACAACGCCCTTCATAACACCCGCAAATATAACATATCTTGGCGTAATGCTAACCAAGCAAGTGAAAGACCTGTATGACAAGAGCTGCAAGTCTCTGAAGAAAAAAAAAAATATCAGAAGACGGAAAGATCTCCCATGCCCATGGATTGGCAGGATTAACATCGTGGAAATGGCCACCTTACCAAAAGCAATATACAGATCAAATGAAATTCCCATCAAAATACCAACACAATTCTTTACAGAACTTGAAAGGACAATTCTCAACTTCATATGGAAAAGCACAAAACCCATAATACCTAAAAAACAATTTCTGTACAAAAAAAGAAATTATGGAGGTATCTCCATACAAAACTTGAAGCTTCACTACAGAGCAATACTACTAACAGCTGTATGGTACTGGAATAGAAATGCACTGGTTGATCAATGGAATCAAGTTGAAGGCCCAGAAATGAACAGAAACACCTACGCACACCTGATTTTGACAAAAATGTTAAAACCATACAATGGAAAAAAAGATAGCATCTTCAAGAAATGGTGATTGTCTAACTGGATGACTACACGTAGAAAATGCAAATAGACTCATATTTATCACCATGCACAAAACTAAAGACCAAGTGGATCAAAGACCTTAACAAAAACCAGACACAGTATATCTGCTGGATGAGAAGGTGGTTAAGAGCTTGGAACTCATTGGTACAGGAGACAACTTCCTCAACACAACAACTGAAAAGGCTCTAAGACCAAAAATTAATAAATGGGGCCCACTGGAACTGGAAAGCTTCTGTAAGCAAGAGACACTGTGAACAGAATAAAATGTCAACCCACAGGCTAGGGAAAAATCTTTACCAACCCAACATCCAACAGAAGGCTAATATACAAATTATATAAAAAACACAAGAAATTAAACATCACCAAACAAAATAATCAATTTTAAAAATGGGACACAAAGCTAAACAGTGAATTTTCAACAGAGGAATACTGAATGGTTGAAAAACAATTAAAGAAATTTTCGGTGTCATTAGTCATCAGGGAAACACAAATCAAAATGACTTTGATATTCCATCTTACACCCATCAGAATGGCTAAGATCAAAAACTCAAGTGAAATACATACTGGTGAGGATGTGGAGTAAGAGAAACACTCCTTAATTGCTGCTGCATATGCAAACTTGTACAACCGCTGTGGAAATCAGTTGGTAGGTTTCTCAGAAAATTAAGAATAGATCTAGCTCAAGATGCAGCTATACTACTTGTGGGCATATACACGAAAGATGCTGCACCATACCACAAGGACACTTGCTCAACTAAGGTCATAGCTGCTCTATTCATAATAGCCAGAGAATGGAAACAACCTAGATGTCCCTCAATCAAAGAATAGATAAAACAAATGTGGTACTACGCAATGGAATACTAACATTTATTAAAAGCAAGGACATCATAAAATTTGCAGGCAAGTGGATTCAACTAGAAAAGATCGTCCTGAGTGAGGTAACCCAGATCCAAAAAGACACACATAGTTTGTAATCACCTATAAGTGGATATTAGCCTTAAAGTACAGAGTAACTAGGTTATAATCCACAGATAATTGGAAGAAGCCAAGCAGGCCCAAGGCAGATGCTTGAATCTCACTCAGAAAGAGTGGAAATAAAATAGACATGTGAAGTAGATGGAGGGAGGAAACTGGGTGGGAGAGGAGATGTGGAGGGTAATGGAGGTGGGGTCAGGTCTGGAGAGGTAAGGATGTTGGGGAACAATGGGAGAGAGAATTGAAATTGATAAGGGCCATTTCTGGGACAGAAAAGACTCTTGGGAGTCTATAGGGGAGAACCTAGATGAGAATCTTAGCAGAAGGGTTTAAGGAGCATGAAGAGACCACCTCTTGTAGCCAGGCGGGACTTCCAGTGGACCTGAGGTAGACACGAACTCACACATAAAACCTTTGACACCAAATATGTCTCACTTAAAAGAAGATTAGGGATCATGATGGAGCAGAGATTGAGGGAATGGCCAACCAATGACTGGCCCAACTTGAGACCCATACAATGGGAGAGACCCAACCCCTGACACTACTAAGGATACTCTGCTATGCTTGCAGACAGGATCCTAATACACCTGTCTTCTCAGAGGCTTCATCCAGCAACCTATGGGAATAGATGCAGAGACCCACATCCAAACAATAGGTCAAGCTGGGGGAGTCTTGTGAAAGAGTGGGAGGAAGGAATGAGGGAGCTGGAGGAAGACCTACAGAATAAAGCAACCTGGATCCATGGGAACTCACAGAGAATGAAGCACCAACCAAAAAGCATGCATGGGCTGGTCATAGACTCCTACTCACATGTAGCAGCTTTGCAGTGTGGTCATCATGTAGTTCCCCTAATAATGTGAGTAGGGGCTGCCTCTGACTCTGTTGCCTGACTTTGGATCTCTTTTTCTATCTGGGGTGCCTTGTCTGGACTCAGTGGAAGAGGAAGCACTTAGTCCTGATGTGACTTAAGGTGACTGAGTGGGTCGGCACCCCTTTTGGGCCTCCCCTTCTCTGAAAATAAGGAGGACAGTAGGGAATGAGGGAAGAAGGGCATGAGGGTGGAACTGGAAGAGTAGGGAGGGGACTGGGGTCAGGCTGTGAAGTGATTAAATAAAAATATTTTTAAAAATAGAAAGTGAAAACAGAAAAAAAAATTATTTAGGGGGGCCACACCAGGAAGAGGGACAAAGATATCCAGCAGATCTCCCAGGTTCATTTTTAGGGCTGTGAAGTGAGATCCAAGTATAGATACAAGGCTAAGGATGTATTCATTTAGTCAGTCCCAGTCAAGTGTGGTCCTGCCAAGCACCGAGGTATTACTCACTTAAATTTAAATCTTATCCTGTAAGGCGGGTTGATCAGTTGTTGGAATGGTGAAATCACTTACCTGGAGATAACATTCCCCTCTGGATGGGAGTATTTTCTGTAGAAGAGATTCCTGAAATATTCCACTTTGGTGTGTGTGTGTGTGTGAGGTATACTGTTTCAACAGTGTGAAAGTCAGACTGAGAGACCCAACTGTCTTTTTATCCTCATTTCTGCCAGGCCAGTTAGAGACCTACTTCCACACCCAGAGCTGTTATATGCTTTGTCCTGGTAAGACCCAAAGTCTAAATGCCTGTCTTCAAGGGGGGTTGTTTACTCTATCAATGTTGTTCTAGCCCAGATTTTGGGGCCAAGATTGAGTCACCTAATATACCAAGATGAATTACCTGTGTGGGATTCAACCCTCCCTGGTGAAATGGAAACAGAACATGATACACTTCTCAGAAGTTCGCTGACCCTTTGTCCCACCAGAACAGCTTGACTATAGCTTCCTGCTGTCCTAATGGCCATAACACCAGCCTCCATCAGCAAAGTTTACTTGCTTCTCTCCCTTTTGCCTGTAACAGTTCCTTTTAAATTGCAACCATACCAGCACACTTGGACCAATAGAAATACCCTGAAAAATCCCTAACTCATTTCTCTCTCTGTCTCTGTCTGCTTCTCTTTCTCTCTTTCTCTCAGGCTGGGAGTGCTTTATCATGAAGAAAACTATATTTTGGCCCCAGTGCAGCTCTGGTAGTCTGGTTCTCGCTTATGTATGCAATCAATACTCATAGAAATCAAATGATAACAGAGTGTCTTTTCTTAGCCACTTTTGTCTTCCTGTAGAGTCTATAGGAAGAACCTGGTGGACAGTGGTTCTGATGTAAGGAGTCTCTCTCCTGATTCCGCCTATGTTTTTCACCTCTGGTACATAGCCCAAAAGGGTGTAACGCCATCTAGGAAATACAGGCTAATTTAGATGTTGTTCCCACCATATGTGAGTTCTGGCATCTATACTAAAGCATTTTAAAAAAGCTCTACTTAAAATTATAAAATGTGTCTCATTATAAAGTGAGAATGCTAGCATGTTTGTAATTCCAGTACTCAGGGAAGCAGAGGCATGTGGATATCTGTCAGCCTCCTCTTCAAAGTGAGTTCAGGACAGCTAAGGCTACTCAAGGGAAACTTGTGTCAAAATGACCAAAGATAGATGGATAGATAGATAGATAGGGATGGATGGATGGATGGATAGACAGACAGACAGACAGACAGACAGACAGACAGACAGACAGACAGACAGATAGATAGATAGATAGATAGATACATAGATAAAGTTAGAATGTTATCCCTAAAATATTTTATCGTGTTTGTGTACACATTGATGCATGCATGTGTTGGCATGTGTGAGTGTGCACACACATATGCTACCTCTAATTCTAACAATGACAGTGGCTAGTGTTTTTAAAAATAATTTTATGGGGAGCTGGAGAGATGGCTCAGATGTAGAAAGCGCTGTTTAATCTTCCATATGTCAGAATTCAAGTCCCAACAACCCCAGGTGGCTCACAATCATCTATAAAAGAGATCTGGTGCCCTCTTCTGGCATGGAGACATACATGCAGGCAAAACATAGTATACATAATACAATAAATAAATAAATAAATCTAAAAATACGATTGTTTTGTGTATATAGATTTATAGATGTTTGGGGTGGGGTTCTGTTTTGAGATTGTGAAGCTTTGGCTGACCTGGGACTCTTAGAGATGCTCTTGCCCCTATCCCAAAGAGATAGGATTAATGACATTAATGGTTTGGGCCACCATGTCTTGCTGTATATGAGGGTGGTACTTTTATTTATGTGCATTACTTGCATTCCTGGTGTGGAAGAGGCCAGAAGAGAGCATTGGAACCCATAGAGCTGGAGTGTTAGACCATTGTGAGTGGACTTGTTGGCACTGGGAACCGAACTTGGGGCGCTTACGAAGAGCAGCAATTGCCTTAACTACTGCAGCCTCTTGGACTGTGCAGATCTACAAACAGCTTTTCATGAGACCTTCCTACAAGTGAATTCACAATGTGTGGAGAGGATCAAATGACTCAGTGCAGTGTTTTCATTGGCTATACTTGTGACATAGGCAAGACCATTGACTCTCATTGGCTGGCTAGCAGATAAAGGTGGGTTCTCAATGGCTGGGGAGCTTTAAGGGAAGCTGACAGCAGACAGAGAAGTACCCTGTTCCTAGCTCTCCTGAGTGCCTGCCTTTAGCCATTCACTAACATCCCATAGAAACTGGGGATGGATTGGGCCCACAGCCAGAGAGACACACAAAGGAGAACTGGTGATTCCTCTAAAAGCATCAGCCATTGCCCAGGCTGATGATAACACCACTATGAGGAGACATTGGCAGTGGAATAAAGAAATCATTCGATGGAAGACATGATCTGAAAGAAAACCTCAGGCATGGTTTCAAGGTAATCTTCTGGGTGTCCAAATGTCTACCACAGAAAGTGACAACTCAGAAAGATTATCTTCCACCATGAGGTGCAGTGGACAGGAACAGCAGGAATCGAGTGGCTGTTGATCTTGAGGATGTCCCTGAGTTTCCAAGAGTTCGTATAGTACTGATCTGTGGCCCAAGCTGCTCTGGTGGGCTAACACAGGGCAGTGTTTGAACCCACTCACAGAACACGTGACACAAATCTCTGTGTGCTGTACTGCCTCTGTCTTTCCCCTTGCAAAGTGCCTTTAAGTGTCCCCCAGAAAAAGAGAACATCCTGAGGGCAGGAGGCAGGGTCCTAAGGATGGTACCATGAAGGAAGGTGACCAGTTGTCCCAGCAGGATACTGGAGCCTGGTCCCCAAGCATTGTTTACTGATCATGCATATGAAGAATAGAAGTAAATTGGGATTCATATGTTTACATATGCACATATCTTCTAATGCTCTGTTATAAGGTTTGTTGTAGAATCTAGATCAATGGCTATGTATTTGCTGCTGCTGATGATGATGATGACACAGGCATATACTAGTAATAGAGAGAGTATAAAGAGGTTACCTGAGCAGGTATGATGAACAAAGTACTTTCACTCTGACTGGGACAGGTCATCTACTGCAGAAACAGATTCCATGTAGGTGCCATGCAGTAGTGACAAGCTTAGGGTACAGAAATATTTATTGTCAGAGTAGTGATAAAATGTGCTCATATCAACACAGATGGTCCGAGTAGAGCTTCTGTGTAGTGCATTTTACATGAACCAGTGTGATCTTTGTTTACCTATGTCATAGATAAATCAATGTATAAGGCTATCCAAGAAATTATGACACATTTATTCACCAATTATGGCTGGATTAATGAAACCATCTTCTTCAGTGTTGATGTGGTACGCGGCAATATTCCATTAAATGTAGGAATGAATACCATTGTTCTTGTGGAAGAAGATGAAACAACTCATGTTCTGAGAACCACCAAGGTAACATGAGTTTGCCCAGAGTCTCTTAACCTAGTGGGATTTTGATTTCTCTCCTGGATAAAGACAAACACTAATGTAGGGTGAGTTTAATGGGCTTGTTCTGATATGTGGTTGCAGTAACATTATTTTCTGTTCCTAAAGATTTGTTTCAGTTGTCTTTAGTATTTAAACATGATGAATGATGACAATTATGAGACCTAATATAATCTTCAAATTCCAGTTATAGAAAGAAGTTGTATATAGTAATAAGCTATTTTCTTCTCTATGAATTCAAACAATTAGAGTAGTATGATAACCATCATATAACTTTATATTGTTTTATAAAATATACAATGTGTATTTAATGTGCAAAAAATATCTGTTACAGTCATTGTAAGATTTAGTTCTAGAAACATAATCAGCTCAGATATTTGCATATCTAAGGCTATTCTCAAATAAACTTTGGCTAAACTACTTTAATTTATAGCTTCAGCCATAGTCTACAGAAATGCCTTTTTATCAGTACCAATAAGCAAGGCACATTTATCATCATCATCATCATCATCATCATCATCATCATCATTAGTAGTAGTAGTCGTAGTGGTAGTAATAGTATATTAGAAAATTCTTGGTAGATTGAGAACTGAAAATAAGAGTCATGTTATTTTTCTGAATTTCCTAAAAACTTAAAGTATAAGAAAAGCAATTTTGCATTTTTCATTTGGACCCATTGTTAGAAATAAGGTCTTTATTATGAAGAGTGTATGCAAGAGTGTGTGTAACCTCTCATTTAACAATAGGTTTTCTTCTTTTTATGTTCAAGTTTCTTATAGTGTAAGCATATTGTTTGCATCTATCTCTTAGTCACAGCAAGAATTGTTAAGTTGCAGTCAACTCATGAATGGCATCGTGGTATATGCCTTTAATTATACCATTGGGAGCTAGGGGAATATAGAATGTCTATGAATTCAAAGCCAGGTGATTTACATAAAATTCAGCTCATCCAGGGCTAGAGTATAAGGCCTTGTTTTAGATAAACAATGTCAGGTAAATTTTCTGAACCCGTGCACAGATGTAGCCCATGGCAGTTCAGTGTCCAAGTGGGTTACATACTAATGGGAAGAGGGACTGCCTCTGACATAATCTGATTGGCCTGCTCTTTGATCACCTCCCCCTGAGGGGGGAGCAGCCTTACCAGGCCACAGAAGATGACAATGCAGCCACTTCTGATGAGAACTGATAGTCTAAGCTCAGAAAGAAGGAGAGGAAGACCTCCCCTATCAGTGGACTTGGGGAGGGGCATGCATGCAGAAAGGGGAGGAAGGGTGGGATCGGGAGAGGAGGAGGGAGGGGCTTATGGGGGAATACAAAATGAATAAAGTGTAATTAATAATAATAAAAAATTTAAAAAAATTCTGTTTTGGATATTAGTTTTAAGTGACAGAGACTTATGCTACACATGGCCTCAACTTGGATATGATCCCTTGGCTAGCCTCAAATTTATAGCCTCTGACTCCTAAGTGCTGGAATTACAGGCCTCAAATACTCTACCCTATTTCATTCTGAGAGCTACACACATCATGTAAACAGTCAGCCTGAATTTGATATAATGGTGCTAACAGAAGGATGCACCATGAGTTGGACAATCCACTTTACTCCATTTGGTTGCAAGGACAAATGTATTTTGGAGCCTTTCTTGGTCTTAGACTCTATCTGCATTCTTTGCTTTGATTATTGGTGGTATTTCTGTGGTTAGAAAAATGACAACTGGTAGAATGGAAATTTGCCAGGAAAACTCATTAATGATTTAAGGTCCAGTATGCCTGTTGGTTAGTATAGACTCAGGATGCAGAAGGGTCAGAGTTTGTGATGCTCATTCCCTTGCATGCTGACATAAGTGGTGGTGAACAGTCAGACAGGAGCCAAGTTCCTGTCTCCTCAGTACAAGCAATCCTGGGAGAAGGACCATCCCATTTGTACTGATAAATATCCAGTCATACACCGAGTGAGAGGTGGAAATGGCAACTACTTAGGTTTTGGAAAGACATGCAATAGCCTTTGACATCAGTGATTCCAGTGTCCAACAGGGATCTTAGAAAAATAACTATCATCACTCTTCTCCCTCTACACATAATGAGTGCATCCAAACTAAGTATCAGGTGATGAGTTATGCAACTCACTAATTGTTGAGTACAAGTGGCCCATTCTACAACCATTTTGAGTGTCTTCCTGTGATATTTCAATAGCATGCACATTGTTTAATTTTGCTTTTCAAACAGGCAGCCAGTCACTGTTTCTGGATAATGGATTATGCAGTATGGTTTGTAGGAGATAGTTTTCTGCTTTGTGCTAATGTGTTATTCTATTTCCATATAAAGAACTAACATTGATTGTTTAATGAAGGAAAGTTCACAGGAAAACTACCTCCAATAAGGGTCATTATCTTTAATAAGCCAGGAACATAGTATCCTTCCAGACTGTAGGTAAATGGAGCCAGCCTTGCATGACTTGTCTTTGCAATCTCTTCTGGGGTACTTCTTCCATTGCATTAAGAGCTCCTGTACCCAGTCCACATAGGGCTTAGCATGCTTTCCTCCCTTCTCCAAAATTGTGATGCTCATTCTTGTCTCTGGTGACTTATATCTATTCGATTCCTGTCTGCCAGGTAGCTCATTCTCTTCCTTCACATGCACCTCAAAGCCCATTTCCTCATATTACCCCATTCCGTGTCAGTCTAGCAATTTCTTTCTGCAAAAATATGCAAAACGGTTCTCTAATTCGAGTTACAGCCATGATTACAACTTGTTCACAAGTAGATATTTAAGGGTATTTTACACTGTTGAATTTTGAAGAGTGTCTTGGCTGTGAGGCAATAGTTGTGAAAATCTGAGTGCAGTGAGTTTGAGTTGTTCAGGCTGCTAATTAAGGCAGCTAAGACCTTGGTCAGTACATTCTGACATGAGTTGTAAATTCAGGGAGGTAGAGTGTGAGCACCCATTGGGCAGCATGAAGGTCAGGCACATCCTCTCATGAGACAACCAGGACTTATCCTGTTTCCCAGGTTTAATTACAGAGTGGTCGATGGTGACTCAAATGTCTTGACATGCCTTATTTGAAGGTGATTAAGCAAAAAAATTGCCCTTACCTCAGGGTAAATGCATCCTTTCCCATAAGCAGGAGCAGATTCTCTGTGGCAGTGGCCTTGTGGGCCACTAAACATCACATAGAAGCAAAACATTTAAGATACCAAGAGTGAGCAGGCATGATTTAACACTGCAGCTTGCCTTGTAGTTTAAGTCTCATTGAGCCTTTCTAAAGCTTATTTCTCTACAATGTCATTCAATTATCTTTGGATCCCCTTCTTTTTTAACTTTAATTAATTACACTTTATTCACTTTGTATCCCCCCATAATCCCCTCCCTTCTCCCCTCCAAAAAGCCATCCTCCCTCCCCTGTCTTCATGCATGCTCCTCCCCAAGTCCACTGATAGGGGAGGTCTTCCTCTCATTCCTTCTGATCTTAGTCTATCAGATCTCATCACGACTGCATACATTGTCATCTTCAGTGGCCTGCTAAGGCTGCTCCCCGGTAAGGGGGAGGTGATCAAAGAGCAGGCCAATCAATTTATGTCTGAGGTAGTCCCTCTTCCTATTTCACACTTGGACATAAACTGCCATGGGCTACATCTGGGCAGGGGTTCTAGGTTATCTCCATGCATGGTACTTGGTTGGAGTATGAGATTCTGGGAAGACCCCTGTGTTCAAATTTTCTGGTTCTGTTGCTCTCCTTGTGGAGTTCCTGTCCTCTCCACGTCTTACTATTTCCTACTTCTTACATAAGATTCCATGCACTCTGCCCAACAGTTGGCCATAAGTCTCAGTGTCTGCTTTGAGAGTCTGCAGGGCAAAGCCTTTCAGAAGCCCTCTGTGGCACGTTCCTATATTGTTTCCTGTTTTCTTCTTCTGATGTCCATCTTCTTTGCCTTTTGGGATGTGGATTGAGCATTTTAGTCAGGGTGTTCTTTCTTGATTAGTTTCTTTAGATGTACAGATTTTAGTAGGTTTATCCTATATTATATGTCTATATGAGTGAGTATACACCATGTGTGTCTTTCTGCTCACTCAGGATGATCCTTTCCAGGTTCCACCACTTACCTGCAAATTTCATGATTTCCTTGTTTTTCATTACGGAGTAATATTCCATTATGTAGATGTACCACAATTTCTGCATCCATTCTTCAGTAGAGGGTCATCTGGGCTGTTTCCAGGTTCTGGATATTACAAATAAAGTTGCTACAAATTTGGTTGTGCAAATGTCCTTATTGTGTACTTGAGCCACTTTTGGATATATGCCTAGGAGTGATGTGGCTGGGTCTTGAGGAAGTGCTATTCCTAGTTGTCTGAAAAAGTGCCAGATTGATTTCCAGAGTAGTTGTACACGTTTACATTTCCACCGTCAGTGGAGGAGGGTTCCACTTTCTACACCACCTCTCCAGCATGTGTTGTCACTCGAGTTTTTGATCTTGGCCATTCTGATGGGTGTAAGGTGAAATATCAGAGTTGTTTTGATTTGCATTTTCCTAATGCTTAATGAGGTTGAGCATTTCTTTAAGTGTTTCTCTGCCATTCAATATTCCTCTACAGAGAATTCTCTGCTTTGCTCTGTTCCCCATTTTTTTAATTGGATTACTTGGTTTGCAGCTATCCAGCTTCTTTAGTTCTTTATATATACTGGATATTAGCCCTCTTTCAGATAAGGGGTTGGTGAAGATTCTTTTCCAATCTCTAGGCAGTC
>REGO01000787.1:10723-21828 GCA_010120015.1 Rhombomys opimus | reverse complement strand
ACTCATGAATCAAAGAACTCACAAAAGAAAGTTTTAAACACATAGACAGGAAAGGTAGTGAAATCACTGCCTATTAGAACCTCAGGGATTTGGCTCAGTGGTTCACAGGGAGAAATTTTTTATCATTCTAAAAGGGAAAATGCTAAAAATGCATACAAGACAGCAGTCCAAAATTAAAAGTTAGTAAGCAACAGAGAAAGAAAATGACATAACAAAGATCAGAATAGAGAGTAACTAAATATTAAAAAACTAAACAGGGTGCCTTTGAGGTTGCCGTCGGCACAAGCCAATGTAGCAAGTCAGGGCTGCCCATGAGTGTGAGATTGAAAACCTCCCTCCAGCTGAAGCATCTCCCACAGGGACCCTGCCCTCCTTGCTCAGGACAGCAAGATGCTGTGGCTGCACCAGCACTGTCTGCCAAGCAAGATGGGAAATGAGACAAGTTGCCCTTGGAAATGTGCTCACAGTTTGATGCTGATGAAATTAAAAGGCTAGAAAAGTGATCCAAGAAACTGGATTTGGACAATTCTGGTTCTTTGAGATTGGAAGAGTTCATTTCTCTGCCTGAGGTACATCAGAATCCTTTCGTACAGAGGGTAATAAACATATTTGACACAGACAGAGAAGTATGCAGATGGAGGAGTAGACTTCAGAAAATTCATTTAAGGAGTCTCTCAGTTCCGTGTCAAAGGCGACAAGGAACAAAAGTTGAGGGTTGCTTTCCATTATTTGTGACATGGATAAAGATGGCTATATTTCCAATGGAGAACTCTTCCAGGTGTTGAAGATGACGGTTGGGAACAACCTGAATGATACACAGCTACAGCAGATTGTACACAAAACAATTATAAATGCAGATAAGGATGGAGATGGAAGAATATCCTTTGGCAAAGCTGTGCTGTTGTAAGTGGTTTAGATATTCACAAAAAGATGGTGGTAGATGTGTGACTCTCTGAAGAATACCACCTAATACTTTTGCTATTTTCTCTGTCTCTGAAGATCTGCTCAAGACATGCAGCAATGCTCGGTGTGTATTTAAATGAAAGTGTTTCACCTGTGAAGCCACATTTTTCTATGTGAGCCTCAGGAAACCAACTACTTGTTCCCAAACTCCTGTTCTCTCAATAACTGAGTGTAGCACCTTAAATTTGAAGGTGTATAGAGTACACATAGGAGTATGGTGGAGAAAGGGAAGGAGATGGGTTTTAATTTCATTATTTAACTTCATCTTTTATAACAAGAATACCTATATATATATATATGTAAATTACTATGTATTTAGTAGGTTGGCTTTTAATTTAATATACTTGATTCAGAAACAAAATTTTAGAGTATAAAAGTGTCAAGCAGAACTTAGAACATAAAACATCCTTACATTTATTTCACACAGTTTTATATGTAGGTAGAAGGTTTACCATTTTTGCCTGGTCAGCTATTTTCTTTTGTCTGTGCTTTCTCCTTTGAGAAATTGATAAAACATTTGTTATTGCCCTACTATTTACTTTAATTACAATTTTTAATGAGTTTGTAAATTTATTTATATCTGATTATGTTTCCAGGAACAGTGTCTTATTGCTGAGCAGCGATTAATCCATCTCTGTTGGAGGTCTAGTTCTGTTCTATTGCCAAGTTTTGGACTCCTGTGTCCATAGAAGACCTGCATATGTTATGGATGCTTCAGGCTGCTATGTGTAATGAAAGCTTTGGTTTCTTTGTAAACCCAGTTATGTTATGTAAATGTGCTTTTATTTTAATCCCAAGTATAGGATTTGTTATGGCTGCTTCAGGCTGATGGTCACAAGTAATGAAAGCTTTGGTCTCTTTGTGAACTCAGTTATGTTATGTAAATATGCTTTTTTTAAAAAATCTCAAGTGTGTGATTTTAGATGGGCTACAGTTTGTCCACAGCTGATAATGGTCTTGTGTAGTGAATGGCTTTTGCCACCTGGTAATGGCATTCCATATGTGCTACATGGAGATGGGCATGGTCTAGAACTCAAAGATTATAAATTAAGAGCTCAGAAAGAGAAGTGATGGCATTTTATGTTGGCACATAGCAGTTTGGAGAGACCTGAGAGACAACTGGAGGGAAATGGTTTGAGGCACAGCAGCTTTAAGAAGACTGCTAGCTGCATCTGCTGTTGATGGAGATTGGTATAGCCCTAAAACTACCAATTTACCCTAAACATCTGGGAGAAACAAAGGGGCCCTCTCTCCCCACTAACCTTCTCTCTGCTACATAGGGTTGGGAGGTTGAGGCCTAAACACTCCAAGTAAAGTAGAGTTTTAAAAATGAGAGCTGCAATCATTTTTTTAATTAACTGTCCTTGAGGAAAAAAATATAATTACAATTGTGATTTTATCAAAGTCAGAAGTTTTCTCAGGCAATCATGACTGTTTTAAATGTATTACTTAGTAAAGAAAAGCCAAAGAAATCATGTAAAGACTTAGAATATACTTGCTTCATTAAAGACAAGTGAATATATTGTCACTAAACTATCTGTGAACCAGGGATTTTTCTTCTGCATTTCAAAAGACATACAGATAACCTAAAAACCTAGTGATGTTTTAATGAGCACGTATTTATGTAAAATCCCATTTGTGGTTAAAATGAGGAAAATCTAGGTAATCTGCATGTCATAGGAGGGAAGATTTTATCCAGATTTATACATTTCAAATTTCTTTGCAGGCAGGCAAGATGACACATGATGGCTTTGTTGTTGTTGTTTTGCACACACAATTAGTGATGGATGACATTCAATAAATTTGTGCAGTATAGAAGTATATCATGTTCTACCACTCGACACTATCCTTTCTCTTTTCTACAAAGGTTCTATTGGCTGGAAGTAAAGCTTTCTGGTTACTTTTATATAACAATTTTCTCTATAGAATTTTTCTATAAAAAATGGTTTTATAATCGGGAATGGTAAAGGGCAGGTTGAATCAAGGTGAAAGAGTATTAAGTTGAGCACACCTGCCTACCATCGCTCTTCCTTAGTTGTTCCTTCAGCTGAGTGCTGCACATCATGGGCTCTGTCTGTGAAAGAAATATCCAAGTACATGGTGTCTTTGCATACCATGGAGTTTTGCATGTAGAGCAATTTAAAATGTACCTCTTGTTCACATAGTTTGCATAAACTTAAAAGATGATGTTGCCAAACTTTGGAAATGTTAATACTCAAAATGAAAATCTCCACTGCCTCTAAGTCCTTTCTCCCTCAGGATCACTGAGTGGCTTACAATCCCAGCCAGTGTTTTCATCTGTCACAGTCAAACCTGGTATGTGCTCTGCTTCAAGAGGAAACTAGTCTTTTGTGAAGTTTTTGTGTATAGTTATTTGTTACAAATATTTTAGCAAAAGCTTCCTATATCTCTTTTCTTTGCATATCTTGGCTGGCGTTTGTGAAAAAAAATAGTGCAAATTGTATCCTTACTAGAAATATTATATTTTAGTCTCGTGAGGGAGGTTGAGAGGTCATGGTTTATTTTTGTATGTTTACATTTTCCTTTATTTGAGAAAGGCAGGCTTTTTGGGGGCTAAGAAGGATAAGGCTTTTGGGAGCCCTGGTCTGCAGAAGAATAGGCCTCTTGAAGAGCCTTCTTCTGGGCAAGGAGCACAGGCCTCTTGGGAAGTCTCCTTATTGTTCAGGACAGGCTCTTTGAGGAACGATTTGTGTTGATGATTATTAATATTTATTATTGATTTATCTTTTAATTAAACAACAGCAATTCCTAATCCAGCTGTGTACCCAAATTACCACACAGAGACTAGGACTTATTTAATTAACCTAGAGCACAATGCTGGGCAATTATTGCTCCATCCTAAGACTCCAAGCCTGCATAGTTTCCTCCCATTCAGATTTCCCACATTATGCTTCTTTTAGTCATATTTTAGGTACAGTTGATTTCTCCTGCTGTTTCTCACCATGGCTGAGTCATTTTTTTTCTGGCAGTTTTGACAGTTGAGCCCAGACCTTGCATGGTAACCACTAAACTACCTCCCCAGCTCCACCGAGTTTAGTTTTGTATTTGCTTTGCTATCAGCATATTTGGACTATGCTTGTGCATTGCAGTGAGAGCATCCACAGGATTACATTGGGTCACAAAATGCCTTCTATATTGTTTCAAAATTCTTTTTTTTCGGCTAATGAATACTTTATTGTACACTCACTCACACACAAGCTCTTCATTCATTTATTTCTTGGCAGACACTTAGGCTTTTCATCTTGGCTGTTGTAAACTGTGATTCAACAAATGTGAGAATACAGCCATCACTTTAACTTATCTACTTGATATTATTCCCTAAATAAATAATATTTATTTCTATTTTATTGTGTAAATAAATAAATATTTGCCTTTCATAATGGGGATTGAGAATCCTAGCCAGAGTCCTCCTTCCTGATTAGCTTCTTTATGTGTACAGATTTTAGTATGTTTATCCTATATTATAGGTCTAATATCCATTTATGAGTGAGTATATACCCTGTGTGTCTTTCTTCTTTTGGGATACCTCACTCAGGATGATCTTATGAAGTTCGCACCATTTACCTGCAAATTTCATGATTTCCTTTTTTTTCTTATCTCTGAGTAATATTCCATTGTGTAGATGTACCACAATTTCTGTATCCATTCCTCAAAGGATACAGGGGCATCTGGGCTGTTTCCGGCTTCTGGATATTGCAAATAAAGCTGCTAAAAACATGGTTGAGCAGATGTCCTTGTTGCATACTTGAGCGTCGTCTTTTGGATATATGCCTAGGAATGGTATAGCATGATCTTGAGGAAGCACTATTCCTGATTGTCTGAGAAAGCAC
Organism: Rhombomys opimus; assembly: GCA_010120015.1. Lineage (NCBI taxonomy): Eukaryota > Metazoa > Chordata > Mammalia > Rodentia > Muridae > Rhombomys > Rhombomys opimus. The sequence continues at coordinate 17,014 of REGO01000787.1, read as the reverse complement.
CAGTTTGACTCAGCTGCTGGTGGGAATGTAGACTTATACAAACACTTTGGAAATCAAAATTCCTAAGAATCTGACAATGATTGGACCAAAAATTAGATATACCAGTGGTTAAGCACAAACAAATTACAAATCAGGGTTAAAGCCACCATTACATTTTTTTCATAAGAATTTAATTTTCACTTATGTCTATAGGTTTGAGCATCAGTAAACACGGGTATTAGAGCTCAGTTGTTTGTGAAGGCCATTGGTTTAGAGCTGGTATTACAGGAAGTTGTGAGTCACTTTGTGTGAGTGTTGGGAAACAAGCTTAGATTCACTGTAAAGTGGTATGCACTCATAAAACCTAAGCCATCTCCGAATCCCTCTTCTTTTTTGTTTACTTTTGATTATTACAGTTTATTCACATTGTAACCCCAGCTGTAGCCCCCTCCCTCTCGCCTCCTAATTCCTCTCTCCCTCATCCTTCTTCTTCCATGGCCGTCCCCCTGTCCACTGATCATCGAAGTCCTCCTTAGCCTATCAGATCTCAACAAGACTGACTGCATGTCTTCTGTGGATTGGTACAGCTGTACTCCCTCCTGAGGAGAAGGTGTTCAAAGAGCCAGCCACTGAGTTCATGTCAGTGAAAGTCCCTGTTCCACTTACTAGAAAACACACTTGGAGACTGAGCTGCCATGGGCTACATATATGCAGAGGTTCTAGGTTATCTCCACACATGGTCCTTTTTTCGGAGTATCCGTGTTTGCAAAGAACCCTGTGCCCAGAAGTTTTTGTTCTGTTGCTCTTCTTGTGGAGTTCCTGACCCCTCCAGTTCTTTCTATCTCCTCCTTCTTTCATAAGATACCCTGCACTTTGCCCTGAATTTGGCTGTGAGTCTCAGAATCTGCTTTCATACCCTGCTGGATGCAACCCTCTTCTTTTTTCAATCAAAATTATAAATTTTTAGCTACTTTTTCTTTATTTTTCATTAATTTCAATATATTCACATTGTATCCCAGCTTAATCCCCTTCCTCATCCACTCCAATTCCCCATCCCACTCTCATCTCATCCCACCTCCCATGCAGCTCACTCAATCCACTGATAGAGGAGGTCCTGCTCCCCTTCCATCTGACCATAGCCTATCAGGTCTCATCAGGACTAGCTTCATTGTCTTCTTCTTTGGCCTGAAAAGATTGTTTCCCTCACAGGGGGAGGTGATCAAGGAGACAGACACTGAGTTTATGCCAGAAACAGCCCCTTACTATGGAACCTACTTGGACACTGAGCAGCCATGGGCTACATCTGTGTTGGGGTTCTAGGTTATATCCTTGCATGTTGCTTGGTTGGACTATCTGTCTCAGAAACACCCCTGGGCCCAGATGTTTTGGTTTTGTTTCTCTCTTTGTGGAGCTCCTGTCCCCTCCAGGTCTTTCATCTCCTCCTCCTTTAATCAGGTTTCCCGTGCTCTGCCCAAAATTTGGCTATGAGTCTCAGCATCTGCTTTGATACCCTGCTGGGTAGAGTCTTTCAGAGGCCTTCTGTGGTAGGCTCCTGTCCTGTTCCTTTTTACTCCAACTTCTGATATCCATTCCATTTGACTTTCTGAGAGAGGATTTATTATCTTATCCAGGTTCCTCCTACTTCCTTAGCTTCTTTAGGTGTACGGATTTTAAATTTTTATGTTAACCCATATTATATGTCTAATATTATAATATTATACTATAGTAATATATTATTATAATATAATTGTATTATAATATATTGTAGTCACTTATAAGTGAGTATATACCATGTGTGTCTTTCTACTTCTGGGAAACTTCACTCAGGATGATCTTTTCTGGTTCCCACCATTTGCTGCAAATATCATGATTTCCTTGTTTTTAATTGCTGAATAGTATTCCATTGGGTAACTATACCACAATTTCTTTATCCAGTCCTCAGTTGAAGGACTACTGGTTTGTTTGCAGATTCCGGATATTATTAATAAAGCAGCTACGAACATGGCTGAGCAAATGTCCTTGTTATATATTTGATATATACTTGGATATATTTCTAGGAGTGTTATAGCTGGATCTTGAGGGAACACTATTCCTACTTATCTGAGAAAGTGCCAGATTGATTTCCAAAGTTGTTGTACAAGTTTACAATCCCACCAGCAATGGGAGAGTCTTTCCCTTTCTCCATGTCCTCTCCAGCATGTATTGTCATTTGAATTTTTGATATTAGCCATTCTTATGAGTGTAAGGTGAAATATCAGGGTCCTTTTAATTTGCATTTCCCTGATGACTAAGGACTTTGAACATTTCTTCAGATGTTTCTCTGCTGGAGAGATGGCTCAGCCGTTAAATGCTAGGCTCACTACCATAAATAAATTGGTTACCTTCTGATTCAATAATATATGGAACTTGAAAACTTTTGTTCACCTAATGTCATTCTTATTGGATGTTTTACAATTTATTTGTTTATGTCACTTAATTGCTTTGCATTTAGATCACAGATCTGCTATTCTTTCAGTTTTCAGTGACAAAATATATTTTCTCCTGACAAAAGAAATCTGAAGTCAGAAGCCACCAATGGACAAAGAGGAGCACTCAGTAATCTACATCATTGATGATAGCGAAGAAGTTGTTGTTGAGGAAGTGATAGAAATAAAAATGATGATGTGGAGTGTTCAGCAGAGTCTACTCTAACAGGTACAATAAATACAGTTCTGAGTTGTGGTGGTATCCCACAGTGTATATTTGTGTTTGGGGGGAGGGGCTTGGTCAGAGGGCAATGTACAGGATTTAGGTTTCTCCTTCCACCATGAGTGTCTCAGAGAAGGATCATGTTGACTTTAGGTTTAGCATTAACCTCTGCTACCTTACCTCCTATGTCGTTTTACCTGCCTGGTTCATTTGATTTTTACGTAGGTACTTGAATAGAATAAAAGGCTAATATTTTCTTATACTTTGTTTACTATTTCTTTTAGTTTTTTTAATTACATTTTTATTTTTTATATTAATTACAGTTTATTTACTTTGTACCCCAGCTGTAGCCCCCTCTCTCATTCCCTCCCAATCCCATCCTCTCTCCCTCCTCTCCTTCCTGTCCCCCTCTAAGTCCACTGATAGGAGAGGTCCTCCTCCCATTCCATCTCACCCTCGCTTATCACATGTCATCAGCACTGGCTGCAATGCACTCCTCTGAGGTCTAAGAAGGCAGCTCTTACTTGTTCTTCATAAGCCTGTATCAAAATTTCAGGAAAGCACATATTACCTTGACTTTGCAGTTCACACACATCACTAAACTGAAACAACTTAACAATGTTATTACCCTAGAAAGACATAAAAAGATATTAAATAAAACGGTCATAGCTTATGATTTTATTTCATCTAACATTCAGAATAATATTTTGCATTTATATTTTCCTTAAAGATACAATATTAGAAAAAATGCCTGAAAGAACTACAAACAAAATTACTATTTCATTAAAATTAACTAAACTAGCATGTTTAAATTAAAATGTTTTTCATTTTTCTTGTTCAATGTGGAACAATGTAAAGAAGGCATTGGTTCCTCCAAGAAGGGATGGAGATACAAAGTAATATATATTTCCTTTCCTGCTCAATGAATTATTTTTATACCTGTAATCCCAGCACTGGGGAGGTACAGGCAGGGGATAAGTAGACTCAATGACATTATCACCTACATATTTATTATATGGTCATCTTGAGATGACTGGGTTCCTGATCTTAAAAAAAAGGAAAAAGTAAAAGGAAAGTTTACTTTGATTATCAAGTATTGGATATGTTATTTCACATGTGATGTTTCCTTGAAGCCAAGCATTTTATAAAAAATTAATTAAAGGGTTTGTCTTTGGTAGTACTTGTGATCAAACCTAATGCATTGTATATGGGGTAAATAAATGTTTGATCACTGAACTGAACTCAGAGATTTAATTGCTTTACATACACGAAGTGAAGTGTGAGCTTAAAAAATTTGGAAATACAGTTTTTGATGTATTTGTATCTAGAGAAAATTGTTTAAAACTTTTCATTGTTAATGTACTACAGGATTGCTAGCTAATGCTTTATTCTCAGTAATAGGATTCTACACAAATATTTTTGAATTAGCACCCGAAATTTTCTTAGTTAACTTTTTCCTTGATAAGTAAAGTAAAACTGTTACTTTTGGGTATATGTGAATTAAATGAAATTACAGAAAGAAACATGGATGAGAAAACTTTTTTTTATAATTCCTTGCATTAACAGATTTACATATACACATCATTATACACATCGCATATCAATGTTTCATTTACTGTATTCTCTAATAATCCTCCTAGGTTCCTTTCACCCTCCCAACTTCTTTTTCTTTTAAAACAGCATCTCTACTACTGAAACAGGCCTCCAGAACTTCTTAGGCCCCCAAAACTTAGCACAACTGAGGCCATGATAGAAAACCATTCAGGCCTTGAAACTCAGCAAGTAGGCAGAAATCCTCTTGTCTTAGTCAGGATTGCAATTGATGTGATGAAAAACCATGACCAAAGCAACATGGGAGTAAAGGGGTTATTTAGCTTCCTCTTCCACATCAGAGTTCATGATCAAAGAGAGTCAGGAAAGAAACTCAAACAGGGCAGTAACCTGGAGGCATGAGCTGATGTGGAGACCATGAAAGAGTGCTGTTTACTGGCCTGCTTCTCATGGTTTGCTTAACCTGAACTATTATTTTCTCTTTCTTTGTTCTTTTCTTTTCTTTCCTTTCATTTTCTTTTCTTTCTTTCTTTCTTCCTTTTATGAAATAGTTTTTTTGAGATAGTCTTTCTTTCTGTAGTCTTCATTTTCCTGGATTTGCTTTGTAAATCAGGCTGACCTCGAACTCACGGAGATCAGACTGCCTCTGACTACCTCATTGCTAATATCACAGGCATGCACCACAGCACCTGAATGGCTCAGTCTGATTTTTTTATAGAACATGTGCTCAGGGATGGGTCGATGTGTCTCTGTGTCTGTCTGTCTCTGTCTTTGAATCTGTCTCTTTCTGTCTGCCTGTCTTTCTGTCTCTCTCTCTCTCTCTCTCTCTCTCTCTCTCTCTCATAATGCTCCATTTTAAACACTACTTTATTTGGGGTATTTAGGTCTCCACCTCCCTTCCAACCCCCTAACCTGATATAGGACAGAAAAGGTTAGTAGGTAGAGAGGTCCCCTTCTCCCATCTCTTGAGGGTCAATGGGTCTTTAAGGACTATACCAATCTCCATCAACCAGAAACACAACTGTCAGTGTTCTCCATGACACTGTGCCACAAAGCATTTCCCTCCATCTGTCTGCTCCACACCACCACACCAACTGTCCATCTCTCAGGTCTCTCCAAACTTCTACTTGTCACATGCCAAAACTTCACTCCCTCAATTTATATCCTCAGGGTCCTAGATCACACCTTTCTCTGAGCCTCACATGGAAGGCACTAGCTAAGTCATTACCAGCTGGCAAAAGCCACAATTAACAGGTGTGGACAAACTGTGGCCCACAAAGTATCACACTTGGGATTAAAACAAAACATATTTACATAACATAACTGAATTAACAAAGAAAGCAAAACTCCCATTCCTCTCCCAGCCCCTCTACCTCTCTCTCTTCCTGGTCCTCTATCTCTCTCTCTGATCTGAGCCCACTGCCCTCAATCACTGGTTAAGAGAATGCCCAAGATTTGGCTATGAGACTCAGTGTCTCCTTCAATAACCTAATAGGTAGATTCATTCAGAGGAGCCTACCCTCTGTGGTAGGTTCCTGCCCAGTTCCCTTATCTCCTCTGCTTCTGATGTCTATACTGTTTACCTTTCTAAATGAGGATTAAGCATGTTCCCTGGGGCCCTCCTTGTTGGTTAGCTTATTTAGGACTATAGATTTTAGTATGTTTGTCCTATGTTACATGGCTAAGAGCCACTTAGAAGTGAGTATATACCCTGTGTGTCTTTCTGCTTTTGAGTTATCTCACTCAAGATGGTCTTTCCTAGTTTCATCATTTGCCTGAAAATTTTATTTTTTTATATTTTCTTTGTTCTTAATTTCTGAGTAGTGTTCCATTGTATAAATGTACTACATATTCTTAATCCATTCTTCAGTTGAGGGACATCTGGTTTGTTTCCAGATTCTACCAATTAGGAATAAACCTGCTACGAATATAGTTGAGCAAATCTCCTGTGGAAGCAGATGCTGAGTCTCATAGCCAAACCTTGGACAGACTGCAGGGAATGTTATGGTAGAAGGGGGAGATAGAAGGACATGGATGGAACAGGAAATCCACAAGGAGACCAACAGAGCCAAA
>REGO01000786.1:602509-622637 GCA_010120015.1 Rhombomys opimus | reverse complement strand
ATACACTGCATGAAAACCAGCCCAGAGGTGACCCCTCCTCCCTCCTTGCTGCCAGTGTCATAACCAAGGCACTTGCATGGCAGGGCAACTGTTGGGAGGAGAAACAAGATAATTATTAAACAGGAGCCAGAGCTGCCCTGCCAGCCTAGGGTATAAAGACACACTGTGCCGGTGATCGCCATCTGCCTGTCCCGCCCACTGCCACCATGCTGGCCTCAGGGATGCTCCTGGTGGCTGTGCTGGCCTGTCTCAGCATCATGATCATAATGTCTGTGTGGAGGCAGAGGAGGCTGCTGAGGAAGATGCCTCCAGGGCCCACGCCACTGCCCTTTCTCGGGAACTTTCTGGAACTGGACACAGAGAAGCTTTATGACTCCCTCTTAAAGGTAGTACTGGGCAGAGAGATGGGTGGGTCTGGGTTTGTGGAGTATGCCTGGTGTGGCTTGGATTCTGAGGCAGAGGACCAATGAGGTGCAGACTTGGGTAGGGCAGGCTCAGGGTTGTGACAGCCAGATCTTGATGCATCTAAGTGCCAAACTCGGGACACTGGCAGCTCAAGGAATGGCATCTCTGCTGTTCTCATCATCCCCTCAGGTCAAGGAGCAGTACGGGCCTGTGTTCACCATCCACCTGGGGCCTCGTCCTGTTGTGGTTCTGTGGGGGTATGATGCAGTGAAGGCGGCTCTGATGGACCAGGCCGAGGATTTCAGTGGCCGGGGAGAGCAAGCGTTCTTAGACTGGTTCTTCAAAGGCTATGGTGAGGAGGACAGCATGTGGGGGGGTTGGACCAGACAGATGTGTGCGGTGGGTTCCACAGTTTTCCCTTACTCAGCTGCACACTCAACGCCCTTTCTCTGCTCTTTGATCCACTTGTTCATGTGCTCTGTGGCCTTTTCTGGATTGTTTTCCAATTTCTATGTCCTTCTCTCCCTTCTGTTCTCTCCCTCTGTGCCCTACCTGTCTCCCTGGTCTCTCTTAATGAGTTGCCCTTCCCTGAGCTTACAAATTTCTAAAATGATTATTGTTGTAATTTTTGTTGGGATTTTTAGGCCAAGGTTTCTCTGTGTAACCCTGGCTATCCCTGAACTGTCTCTGTAGACCAGGCTTCCCTTGAACACACAGAGATCTACCTGCCTCTGCTTCCCCAGTGCGAGGATTAAAAAGGTGTGTGCCACTACTCCTGGCTAAACTTTGTGTTGTTTTTCTTCAAATAAAAAAGGTTTCCTATATTTTTCTGATCCAGATGTGTTTTCTCTTGTCTGTGAGAGTTAGCGTGTGAGCGCACGTGCATGTGTGTGTATGCAAACCAGTTATGATTTTTATTTTTTTAAAGTTTTTTATTTAATTTTATGTTATGTGCACTCCTGTTCTGCCTGCATTTGTCTGTGCGAGGGTGTTGGATCCCCTGGAACTGGAGTTACAGACAGTTGTGAGCTGCCATGTGGGTCCTGGGAACTGAACTCTGGTCTCCTGGAAGAGCAGCCAGAGCCTTAACCACTGAGCCATCTCCCCAGCCCCAGTGATGATCTTTACGTCCACAGAGAACTCTTGTGTCTTGGGACCTACACCCTTTTCTTCTCTCACTTTGGTTTTCTACTTGTTTGTCTATATTGCTGTCTATCCTACCACAACCTCTCTTTTAAACATGTGTAATATTTATTTTTATTTTAGGTTTTTTTTTTTTTTCATGCATGATGTCTGTGTACCATGTGCCTTCTCGGTGTCCTCAGAGGCCAGAAGAGGGCATCAGATTCCCTGGAACTTATAAACTGCTATGAGCTAACACAGGGATTCTCAGAATCCAGCCCTTGTCATCTAGATGGAAGCAGAGCCTCTGCTCAGAGCTGCTGAACCGTCTCCTGCCCCCTCTTCTTCTTTTTGTTGTCTCCCAGTATTTCATGTCTCTGAAGCTCAGTCTGAATATGGATCTTTCTCAAGTTCCTCAGCCCCTGGTGTTCTTGCTCTTCCCTTTACCCACCTCTCCCCCTCCTGCCCTTTGCGCAGCCCCACACTATCTATGCTGTGGTCAGAGGTGCTCTGTTGTCCAGATGTCACTGTAACCGCTTCCTGTGTTTGTGCTTGGCTCCCCAGGCGTGGTGTTCAGCAGCGGGGAGCGGGCCAAGCAACTCAGGCGCTTCTCCATCGCCACACTGCGGGACTTCGGCTTTGGCAAGCGTGGCATTGAGGAGCGCATCATAGAGGAGACTAGCTTTCTCATACAGGCCTTTCGGGACACAAACGGTGAGGGCGGGGTCACGGAGTCCATGGGAAGGATAAGAGAGACAACAGATTCTGGAGAGTTTTGTGTTAAGACAGGCAGTGGGGACTGCGGGAAAGGCTTGTGAGTCTCTGGTGCTCAGGCTGCCCATCCGAAAATCCAGCTGAGTCCCGCTTCACCGATCGTCCACTCTTTCAACCCCGGCCCTCCACCCAGGAGCTTGCATAGACCCCACCTTCTTCATGAGCCAAACAGTCTCCAATGTCATTAGCTCCCTCGTGTTTGGGGACCGCTTTGAGTACGACAACAAGGAATTCCTGTCACTGTTGGGCATGATGATGCGGAGCTTCCAGTTCACAGCCACTTCAGCTGGACAGGTAACCAGTTCAAGCCCCAGCCCGGTCCCGGCCACATGCTCCCACCGTGTCCTGGCACAGCCACCAATGCCTCCATCTACCATGTTTCTCTGGAAGCGATCTCCTCAAATAGGACAACTAAACGAAGAGCTCAAACCCTAAGGAAGGGGCCAATACAGAATCCCCATGGCAACTGACTACCCCAACAGATGCCAAGCCAATCAGAGTGCTGCTAGATGCGGCCCTCTACCCAGCCTCCATCCTGGGCAGCTGTCTGCTCTCAAATTACCTTAATCTCTGACAGTTGCTACTAAGCCCCCTTGGATGACTCCACACACAGAACAGTGTCTGCTTCAGGTCCCCTGTACACACAGGAACATTTGTGCCCACAAAGTCCAACCCACTACAACTGTCTGTCCTCCGTACACATCCTAAACCGGCCCACTGATGTACCCAGACAGGAGCTGGGGAGACTCTTCTGTGCTCAAGGGCAAGGACTGCGCCTGCAGAGGACCAAGTGAATGAAAAAAAGAAATAAAAGGGGAACATGGCTGGTCCTAGGTATGGTGGAAGAGAAAGTTCATTGTAGAGAGCATAGCCAGAGTCAGGGTCATCTGAGAGAGTACAGAGTGGACCCTGAGCCATGAGGGGGGGGGGGGAAGCAGGAAGAGAAAAGAGAGGGGAGCAAAGAGGAATGAGGCCAGAAGCAGCCAGGAGGCCAAAAGGTATAAACAGAGGGGGTAACCAAAATGGATGGCTTATATAGGGAAGGGCAGCTAGGGGAAGGGCCGCCCAGCACTTGGGGTAAAGTTTAGGGGAGGGGGTGCAGTATGCCAGCCGGGAGGATTCTGTAACAGGCGGGGACTGAGGGATGCAGGGATGCCCGGGTCTGATCTAAGGGGTTAAATGGGAATCTCAGTCAGCCTAGTCCCGGTTTGAAAACTAACACCAAGTTTAAGTGGCTCACAACTGCCTGTGACTCTAGCTCTAAGGGGACCCAACACCTTTGGCACCTGTGGCGCGCGCGCACACACGCACACACACGCACACACACGCACACACACACACGCACACACACAGAGAGAGACAGAGACAGACAGACAGAGACAGAGATTCATGCACATAATTAAAGATAAAATAAGTATCAAAAATGCTTTTAGAAATATCCATAATGTTTTCCTATTCAGTCCACATAAATGAGTGAAAACCTGAACAGACACCCCAGCTGAGACCACAAACACCTGGATGATCGTCGACCCCCATCCCCCCAGAAATGTCCTCCAACCAGGGCCACTCAGCGAACCTTAGAGTGTTCTAGGCATTGCACTTGAACACCCAAACACTTGCACCCAAGCTTTCTCTACTGTGATGCTGGACAACAGCCTCACTTAATGCCTACACGCATGCACAGCAACCCACAACCCTAACTCAGTTATCTGGAAAGCTGTGCCAGCCTGGCCTTTCTGAGTGTCTAGCTACCTGTGGGCTTATCCCAACAGACACACTCAACAATGGCTCACCAAGTCAGCTTCCCACCTAACCTCATTTGAATATGTAGATACTTAGATTTCTGCCTTTATCAGTCCTTACCCTAATATCCGATGCTTTGGGCACGTCCCAGCCCATCTTACCCAAATTCATGGGTAACATTCCTCACAACCCCCCTGTGGAAATGTAATTGTGCTCCCTTCAACCAGCAACTAAATACCTGGGAACCAGGCCAAGGCTTTGAAGCTTTCTATGCTCTTTCTCAGGACCTCTTCCCTTTGGGTCCTGACACTGACAGCTGTCCTCCCACCATTTCCTTTCCCCTTCCCCAGCTCTTTGAGATGTTTTCTTCCGTGATGAAGCACCTGCCAGGACCACAGCATCAGGCCTACAAGGAGATGCAGGGGCTGGAGGACTTCGTAGCCAGGAAGGTGGAGCAGAACCAGCGCACCCTGGATCCCAATTCCCCCCGGGACTTCATCGACTCCTTCCTAATCCGCATGCGGGAGGTGCGCCCAGTCGATATGGTGGATGGTCCAAAGCCTGGGGCTGGGGAAAGGGGCAGGAGCAGAAGGTCATGTCTATCAGCCCCCAGTCCCCTCATCCTCCCATAACTATTAACGCCACTGTCCCATCTACGGAGCCCTTCTGAGGAGGACAAGTGTGTGCAAGCATGAACACCAAGCACTCCATGGCACCACCAGGTGCCAGGCATCGTTTTGCAGTGTTTGACAGCATTCACTCAAGTAGAACCAGTGCTGGCTTGGGAGTGCATTCCATTTTGACCCGAGGTCTAGAATTAGGAAATTGCAACCCAGAGAGGACAGGCTGCTTGTCTGCCATTGGTTGAAGAGCACTTGCTGCACAGGTGTGGGGAAACAACTTTGAACCCCCAGAAGCCATGCGAAAAGCCACGCATGGCCGTGGCTGCCAGGGAGCTCAGCACTGGAGGGCAGAGACACTCAGATCCTAGCAGCTCTCTGGACAGCCAGGTGGTTCAAGGCCAGACTGTCTCAAAGGAGTAAGGCAGAGACTGAAAAAGATGCTCAGTTCTCTCCTCCAGCTGTCTCAGTATGCTCACAAGTGTGGGCACCAGTGTGCACACATGTACCCACAAGTAATCAGCACACACGCGTACACACACACACACACAGAGAGAGAGAGAGAGTGAGTGAGAGAAAGAGAGAGAGAGAGAGAGGAATTTCCTCCAAGGGTACCTTTAAATTGGGATGGAGTAGGATGCTATCAGTCCAAATTCTGATTCTTTATTTCACAGAAACTGCTTCAAACTTTCTCCACCCCTTCATCTCTCTCTCTCTCTCTCCTCCCGTTCTTACTCCTCCTTCTCTCTCCTTTTTAAAAACATCACTAGTATTAAATCAAATAGGATTTTTTTTCAGGAAAAGGACAGAGATTCACCCAGGGACAAACGAAGGAAGAAGTTGTTTTGGAAAAGCCAGCATCCTAGTTTGTCAAGGTCTCTCTTTCCATCTTAAATCTGAACCTAAGATTAGTGAATCCAGGGAAAACTCCGAAAGAGTGATAAATGGACTCAGCACAAATGCTCCTCTCCCTGTAGGAGAAGCAGAACCCCAAAACTCAGTTTCACATGAGGAATCTGTTGATGACCACATTGAACCTTTTCTTCGCGGGTACAGAGACGGTCAGCACAACCATGCGCTTCGGCTTCCTGCTGCTCATGAAGAACCCTGACATCGCAGGTAAGGCTACAGGGGTCAGGGAAGTGGAGGCCACGGACTCCCCACCAACATGCTGCTAATTGGTTACCCTAACCCCCACTCTCTCAGCTCTCTGGGTCCTCAGATAGTCTCTGATGGGCAGAGAGGAAAGCACCTGTGCTGACAGGCTTCTCCAGATTTTTAATATCTTCTTCAAGGAACTCTGAGGAAGCGCAACAAATGGCAAAGCCATTAGGGGAGACTGAGGGGAAAGTGAGGAGTAGCTCTGCTGCAGAGGAGCAGTGGGCTGAGCAAGAGTTCCTGAGGAGCCCGGCTGTTGTCCAGGGTTTCTTTTGTGGGTCAGGAGGAGGAAGAGTTGGTTGCTAGGGGCAAGGCGTGGGTGGTTTTGCAGTTTGAGTGACAAGCTTGAGGTACATAAGCCTCTGTTACTGGGCATGTCATTTCCCGTATGGATGTGGTTTTAGTTATGGGCTCGTCCCAATCCCATGCAGCCATAAGATGGCCAACCGGCTGTTTCCCCCAAAGTTCACTCACAGATACAATTTGCCTTCCTCAGCATGCACCTACAACCTGTTCAGGCTGGGTTGGTCCACTGGCTCTAGTTCTGGGATATGTTCAACAATGTTGCTATGGTGATGTTCCAGGATGTTGGGATGGATGTGACTGGTTGCCCTGTTTAGAGAAGGGTTTTTCTGGAGCTGAACGTTGATGGGAGTCCTAGGGCGCTAATGTATCCCTGCAAAATGCCCATCTCAATTTGAGTCTCACTAGCATTGAGAACAGTGGGAAGGCCTGAGCTGGTTTGTAAACTGCTCTTCTCAACCATACAAGGTTCCTGGCCTCTCTTGGACCATTCTGTAAGTCTCTTTTACAAAGTGATTCTGGCCCAAGGTGAAGAGGACCCTGTTCCAGCACCACATATGGCCACCATCTACTGGGAATGGTCTCAACATGGCACCTGTAATTCCACACCACCATGTTTTTTGCATATTTAATCTGTCTTTCCTTTCTAGACTCTAAACATATATTTCTTTTCTCACCCAAGATGCACGAAGAGATTGACCGGGTGGTTGGCAGGAACCGGCCCCCCAAATACGATGACCGGATGGAGATGCCCTACACTGAGGCTGTGATCCACGAGATACAGAGATTTGCAGACATACTACCTTTTGGTTTGGCTCGTAGTACCTATAAGGACATCATGTTTCAGGACTTCCTCATCCCCAAGGTGCTGCCCTGCCTAGACTAAAAGAGCCTTCAATTCACTTCTCATGTCCCAGCAGGCTATCCCCACTCAGAGAGTTTTCTATACCACCCTTCCTTCTCAGTCAAACATTTGCTCCCTCAGAGCTGTCCTTCCCCAAGTCTCCTGAATCCTGGCTCTCCCTATTTTCCAGGGATCAGCCTTATGTTTAGCAAACTTCTATTGTAAGGACCAGGAGTCCATTTTGCTAGAACTTGTTACTTATGTTGAAGAGTCTCATGGGGCCTCAGACTGGCCCCGTCGGGTGCCCCGCATCCTCGGGAAAATCAGAGAATTCGGGTATCGGGAAGGCACAGATAGGCAAAATGACAGAGACCACACCGCGTAATGTTGGTTTGGATCTTCTGCACTTTACTGAAGTCAAGCCAACACTTTTGTAGTACTCTTACAAAGAAGCACCTGAAAGTTGACATATCCCCCGGAACATTTACAAAGTTTACATTTTAACTGAAAGAGTAACCTGGTAGAAGCAGTGTCTACAAACATCTTGGCCTAACAGCCTCTTAAGCAGAGCAAACATAGAACTAGTGACTTGTTTGCCAGTTTAGCGAGTAGAGGGCCAGGGGCTTGGAAAACTTGTGCTGTGTTTACGTAGTTTATTGTTAGTTAATTAGGGGTTGTTAATAATCCTCTGAACTAGGTCACCTAAAGATTTACAACCCCCCTGGAGGTAAGCATTGAGAGGAATTCCTCCTGTTTGGCTTGCTAAGGATTTACAATCTTTCCTTAGAGATAAGATACTTGAACTAGCCTGTCCATAAAACTTATAGTATAATACAAAACTTTTTGACCTCCTATGTTTGCCTATCTTCTTTCTGCCTCATCATAAATACCTGTGTTAGGTAATGGTTTTGTAGTAGCTTTACTGTAGTGGGAATATCCAGAGCATTTATCCTAACAGACCCTGATTAAACATTTTCTTTAGAAAGTCCTAAAACTCTTGTCCTTTTATTACCTACAATGTTTGGTTTTTCCACAAGAAATTCCTGATGCTGAATCTGATTTATTACCTCTCCTAAAATTTTATTTTCCTTCTACCCTTATTTGCTAAAGCTTTTAGTGATATATTAGAAATATTTCCTTGAATAGTTAATTGTACTGTTTCAAGAATCATAGAGAAACAGCAAAAAAAGGAGCTCATCAATTCCAGTCTTGCATCTGAGAAAGCAGGATTATAAGAGCACATCATATTTGAATAGGGTATTTTTGCCAGGGACTTCCAGGGAGTCAATTCCCGTAGGTAACATATCTCCTCGTCTGTTTGCATAATTTTATGCTTGCATAACAAATTTTTATGCTACACAGACGGTTTCTGGAGTTAGTGTAATATCATGGCCTCCAAACAGCCGTCGGAGACACACAAACCCCAAACCCTCTGTCTCAGGGAGTGTGACCTTCCTGGTCCCACATCTTCCAGAACCAAGAGGCACAAGCTTGCTCCTTCCCTAACATTCTGCTCCACGAGGTACAAACTGTGTCTCTCAAGTGACTTTCTCAGAAAACAGGAACTACAACTTCTATCCCCGGGATGTTAACCTCACATTCCCTGACACCTCTCCCTCAGCAAACTCCATCTTCTGTTTCTCCTCTTCCAATCTTGTGAGCTCTGAGGATGCTCATCTCTCATGCTGTTTTCTCATTCCCCTGCTCCTCTCTTTCAGGGCACTGATGTGTGGCCTGTACTGAGCTCCGTGCTGAAAGACCCCAAGTTCTTCTCCAAACCCAACGAGTTTAACCCACAGCACTTCTTGGATGACAAGGGGCAGTTTAAGAAGAGCGATGCATTTATGCCCTTTTCCATTGGTAAGATGCCCCTGCTCCCAGTCACCGGGGTAATGCTTTCTGGTTCCCATCTCAGAAGAGTAGGCTTGTAACTATCTCCCCCTTGGACCTTACTGTTGGAGTCTACCTTCCAGCCAACCAAGTGGACTTGGGCCAGAGGAGAGGCATGTTCAAACCGTTTTCAGAGATGGGAAGAATCAAGGGCAGTCTGAGTCTGAGTTCTTCCCCAGGTCACACAGATAGGTCTTTACACTCTTTTGGAGGTGAGAGCAGAGCAGAGCAGAGCACATTTGGGGGTCTGTTTCTTGGAGGAGTATGCAGATTTCCTATTGTACCAGCCTGTCATGGGTCACCTCTTCTCACATACACAGGAACAGAGACTCAGAGAGGTCACTCAGACTGCAGCGCTGCAAGCGCTTCTCCCTTGGGGGATCCAGCTGTGGGCCTGACATAGGGTGAGGCAGTAGGGAAATTCATTTCGCTTCCATCCTCTACTCCCCTTCCCTCCTCTCCAGGAAAGCGGTACTGTTTTGGAGAAAAACTGGCTAAGATGGAGCTCTTCATCTTCTTCACAACCATCATGCAGAACTTCACCTTCAAGTCCCCACAGGCGCCTCAAGACATAGATGTGTCCCCACAATATGTCGGCTTTGCCACAATCCCACGCAAATTCACCATGAGCTTTCTGCCTCGCTGAGCCAGGACTCTGTGGGGTGGAGGGAGTGAGCATACCCAGAAAGAGGTCAGGGCTAATAGGGTTAGGAATAAAGGACAACATGAAAAGTAGATGAAAGTCTGGGGCCACCTTCCTGAAGACAGGTTCTTCAAAGGTGGGATGAGAGGCTGGGAAATCTGTCCCAAGTATCTGATAGTCATAATTAAATTTACTGTTGATTGTGCAGGAATTCTGCATGGATTTCATTGGAAAAGCAACACACCATCTCCTCTCTTAGTCCTCAGAAACCTACATGGGAAGAGAAATTGTATTCATGTATATTTTACAAAGTGACAAGATTGAGGTTCGGAATGTTCAAGTCATTGGCCTGGCCTGAGATCGTTCCTGTAATTCCATCACTTTGGCCATCTGATGCAGGGTGATTGCCACAAGTGTAAGGCTAGTCTCAATAAAAAAAAAAATTTAGGAAGGATACTTGATTAGAAGTATTTTTGTGTGGTCAGTTGAAGAAAACTGTTGACTCCATTTGAAATGGAAGGCCACAAGGCATGAGAGATCAGCTGAGATCACAGAGGAACTGAAGGGTGATGCACTAGAACCAGAAAGTTCAACTGAAAACAGTGCCAGCTGTGTTAGGAAACGTGCGCCAGTGCGCCTGTGGAGGTTACACGCGGGTCCACAAATCACACCACAAGATCAGTTCCACGTGGGAAGGGGGGTTACAGAGAGAGGGAGAGAGAAAGAGAGACACAGAGAGAGATAGAGCCAGAGAGCGGAAGAGGAAGAAGAGAGAGAGGGGAGGGCTCTAGTTCTCTTATAGGGTGATCCAGGGCATGCGTGGATAATTCCAGGTGGTTAGGGTGTCTTCACAACTGCCTGATAACCAGTCTATCAGGTCCCTTGGGGCTGGCCATAGAAGTGCCTGCTTACTGATCCCAACATTCCTCCCTTTTTCTATAATTAAAAATGGGGAGCTTGGGCTGCCTTTTATAAGGTAGCTATATAAATTTAGGCTTATTGGAAGCAGCTCTTGGTTGTCATGCAAGAGGTTGAGAGAGAGAAGAGTTATAGTGACAAAATGGTCAGGTTGTAGGGTTAAGAATAAGAGAAGTCTCTGCCCTGGAAAATTTAGGGAAGAGGGTTTAGGGTAGAGGGTTGTCAACAGAGAGTTGCCAGCCATGCAAGGCAGCGGGGAAGGACTGGGGAACACTGGGAGAACCTGGAGCTGCTTGTCCTAGTCCTGAAGCACACCATTTCAGCCTTTTGTTAACAACAAGTGAATAACGGCATAGATTCTCTTCTGGCTACTTCCTGCTGACACTGGGGGTGATGTAGGGAGGTCAAAAGGCTGAAGTGTCAACCAATTCCAGGAAGAATTGGCTGCTTTGATGCTTTCCAGGGTCTGCGAGAACATCCATGGCTGGGAGGGAAGGTGCAGGTCCAGCTTGTTGGAAGTCTGTGAGGTCAGAGCCGAACACCTGCAGCTTGTTGGAAGTCCGTGAGGTCAGAGCTGAACACCTGTAGCTGCTTTGGCGCTGTTGTGGCTATAGGAGACATCTGTGTCTGGCAGGACACTGAAACACAGAGAAAATCCTGTAGGTAGGCATTGAAAGGTTTGGATCGATGAGGTTTGTACATGGGAACCTCTGTCTACCTGGACGGGACTTTATTTACCCAATCACTGGCAATATTAAAGAAGGCTTTGTTTTTTATCTGTCATTGAGGTGAGGTTTAGTTACAGAAGCATGTAAACTTAGAGGCCCTGGTGCCAGCTGGCACTAGGTGTAGAAACCTGAAATTCTCCAGCCTGTCTGGAGGAACGGGCATCTGGGTGTCTCCCATTGGGAGCAGAGAAGTAGAGGAGCCGTGTGGGAGAGGGGACCTTCCCATGAGCAAGCGAGCGAGCGTGTGCACGAGCGAGGCGGGGGAAGGAACCCGTAGAGGGGGTGTACCGCCCAAGGGAGAGTGTGGCCCTAAAGTGAAAGTCAGCATAGAGGGTCAAACCTAGACAATTGAGGCTACGGCTGGGGGGGGGTCCCCCGTCTCAAAAGATAGTAGGAAGTTGCCAGAGCTCTGTGGTCAAGCTTCCCCTACCAAGAGAGGCATGTATGCTGAGAAAATGGACTGAACTCACCAATCCAGCCAGTGGTTGTATGCAGTAAATAGAAGTAGATTTAGGTGGACTTCCTGCAGCTATAAAACTTTAAACATGTTAGTATTACAATTGTATTGTGAATTGAGAAAAAGGCAGTAGACATACATATGTGTTAATGGCATAAGTACCCTTTTTAAGGTGAACTCTGAAAAGGCAAAAGCCTTTTATGAAATAAAAAGGGAAACTCACTTGATCTTAACTTTAGTAAGCATAGACATTATGGAGGCTTACAATCTTGAGCTTAGGACCATAATAGTGGCATAGTGGTATAGTGGAATGTTTTTTTATTAAGAGTCAGATTAATAAATTAGAGTTCTACTGATAAAGGTCAAAACCCTGGGCAGTTAATACAACAGTAGCAAAACAACAGGAAAAAATATTAAGCCTTTTTACCTATTTAAGATACCTTAAATCACCTTAGACCTTATAACCTTTATAATTTGCATTTACCAACCTTAAAACATTTTTGGACCTCAAATGTGTGTAACTTGTATTTTTATAACCTAAACTCCTTTTATCCTTAGACCCTACATAAGCTATATATATATTTTTTTATTTAGTGATATATCTTAAACTGATTAGTGAGCTAACAGTGGATTTAATTGTCTGCTCTTTAGTTGCAAAGCTACCATTAACTTAGCATGGCCGTCAAGGTGATCAGAGACCTGAGAAGGATAAGTTATGAGTCAAATAAATATACCAATTTATGTGCCAATTAAAATGACAGAGATGACTAGTTAGTCCATTACCTAGGTAGTGTCCCTGGCTCCTATGTCTTACGGCATCCTGAACAGAGGCAGTTTTGCCAGGCACATAAGATGAGAGACTGTTTCTGTGGAGAAAGAAACGAGAGAATGGCCTTACCTTGCCCTTAGCAACGTGAAACATTGACTCCAGGTGTCCACAGTTTTGGCTGGGCCCTAGCAGTGGGCCAGTTGAGGCAGTATTTCCCAGTGGTTAGCATACCACAATCCAGAGTCGTAGTCATCTGTCGTTGTGCCCAAATCTTCTCGGAGACCTTGGAGAGCTACTGCCAGGATTTCTGTCACAATAAGCTTACACAGTTAAAATGCCATATTCAGATCTCTGACAAGCTTGAGGGCCAGCGTATCTGAGTTACTGTTTTTATCATCTGCTCGAAACTGTGTCCTATAAAACAGAATGCTATGATCTCTAATTTTAGCATATTTCTGAGATGTATGTGCTAGAAGTATATATTTTAAGACAAATAGGCAAACTTCATAGTTATCCATCCTAGGCTTAACCTTAAAAAAAAAAAAAAAAACCTAAACAAAGAGACTAGGTAAAGCTCAACAACTTAACCAACTGTAGTTGTTAGCATAACTTTAAATTTGCTCTTTTTGAACCAAAATTAAAGTAAACCTTTTAATCAGATACAGCTTATAGAGAGGCTAGCAAATCTTGCTGCTCCTACCACTTGCATTAAAATTGAACAGTAAAAAGCTTTGCATTTAGCAGTAATCAGATGACTGAACATACCTCAGACATAAACAAAAATGATCGTAAATTTATGGCTTTACCCTCTTTATTTGTGGACTAGCATGGTGGCTGGCCACGTGTAACTGAACTCAGCATCCACGATACCCATCATCAAAATAGAACTTTGTATTTTGACATGATCCTGTTGGAGCCAGCATCTACGATTTGTTTTTTATAGGCAAAGTAAAAACAAGTTACATTAATAGAAATAGGAGTTTTGAAACTGTCAAATTTTTAAAACAACCTTTTTGTAGCAGGCAACATAAAGGTAACATAAACTCTAAGGAACTAGAACAAGTTCTAAGGAACTTGGTGAAACTTCCTCTTTTCTTTGTCTCAAGGTAAAGAACAGGGTGGAAACATGTTTTTCCATAAACAAAGCAGCTTAACCAACAAACAACTCTCCACAAGATACATTTTAAAAACCTGCAATTTTCTTAATTAGCACAAACAATACAGCAGGGTTTTATTTAGTAAAATTGATAAAATAAATACCCAAGGTCATTGTCATACCCAAATGCCTGATAAACTTTAAACATTTTATAGCCTTAAACATTTAAACATTTTTTTTTAAACCCGTTTTTGTAATATCAAAACAAAGTACCCCTTTTGTAGGGGAGACTTCACAAGGCATAACCATAATCAAATTTAAAACCAAATTTTAAAACCAGAATTTATCAGTACAAACAATTTAATTTCTAAAACCAATATCAATTTAAAATAGCTCATCCTTTTAACTTAGAAGGAAATGAAAATTATTTGACCAAGGTTTTATTTATTTATTTATTTATTTATTTATTTATTTATTTTTATCCATACCACGATGGCGGTCACATTATGAACACATAGGCACACACTTTAGACACACAAAAATACTGCACAGAGACATTTAGACAGAAAAAACATTAACCAGCTGGCCAAATTTATTCAAAATAATGATGAAGTTAGGGGTGTCCCCCTGAACTTCGGCAGCTGTGACCACCTCGAGCTCTGAGGAATTTTTAGAACAGAGAACATAAAGTACTACACATACAAACATTGCACAGAAACATTACACTTATGGCCGGCATAAAAACCTTTGGGTCAGGTTCCTGGAGTCTTGGGGTCCTGGGACGAGCCCCCAAAATGTTGTGCTCAGTTTATGAACCCCAAAAGACCAGGAACATAAACCCAATGAGAAAATTATAAAGATTATATAAAGCATTTGAAAATATGTGAGTGGGCTATAGGAATGAGGATGAGGGCTTTTAAATAGAAGCCACTTGGGAAAGGGGCGGAGGGATGGCGCTGGAGGGAGGCACACGGGAGGCGGGGCCTCTTTGCCTGAATTAAAGATGGCGCCGGCCACGTGGAAGCCTCTGATGTAAAACTCCCTACCAGGTTTTGATTACGACGCTGTGTGTCTCCACGTCTCAGAGTGCTATCGGCCACCGGGACTGGCGCAACTTAGGCTGTTTACCTTGGTGAAGACCCGGCCTGACTGCTGGCGGCCGAGCCGGGCAGGGGGCAGGAGGAGTGTGAGGCGGCGGCAGCGGCAGCGGCAGCAGCGGCAGGGTGGAACTTTATCCTCTGGGTCAAAGGCAGAACTCCTTAGATTTAGTTTAATGGTTAGAAGGAGTTTAGTAGGAGGACAGGAGGAACAGAGAGGAGTTTTAAAGCGAAGGAGAAAGAGAGCTGGGAGAACGGACTGCAGCGTATGGGTGTTATCCATTGGGAGCCGAAAGAGACGACCTTTCAATGTCGTCCCAGAGGAAGGCGAGTCTCCAGAGAGAGTGATCCGGCCTGGTCAATATCTCGTCAGATTTTTGGCCAGGGATCAAAGGCCTGGTGCCCCATGGCACGGCCGAAAGGACACGGGTTTTTGCCTAGCTAGGGCTTAGTGGGAGACACGTAGAGAAAACCCGCGTGTAGAAGGCTCCCAAGGCAAACTGAGGCCCTAAGTAGAGATGTGGTGTAGTAAAAGGGGTATGGTGACTAAAAGTGAACTCACCTACTAACCTCCCGCCGCTCCCGCCACCGCCGCTGCCGCCGCCTGGACACACAGCACCGTAACTGACTTTTCAAAACTTGGTAGTGAGTTTTCCAAACTTTAAAATTCCCGCTAAATGCCTGAGCACAGCCATCTTGGCTTTGGGAAAAATGGGCAGGACCTTGGTTACATCAGAGGCTTCCACGTGGCCGGCGCCATCTTTAGTTCGGGCAAGGAAGCCCCGCCTCCCGTTTGCTTCTCTCCCGCACCATACCCCAGCCCCTTTCCCAAGCCGCTTCTATTTGAAAGCCTTCAT
Source organism: Rhombomys opimus (assembly GCA_010120015.1). Lineage (NCBI taxonomy): Eukaryota > Metazoa > Chordata > Mammalia > Rodentia > Muridae > Rhombomys > Rhombomys opimus. The sequence continues at coordinate 607,213 of REGO01000786.1, read as the reverse complement.
CCTTCATTTATTTACTAAATAAATCCCTGCCGTATTGTTTGTGCTAATTAAAATTACAGTTTTTAGAATGTTATGTTCAGTCATCTGATTAGTGCTAAATGCAAAGCTTTTTACTGTTCAATTTTAATGTAAGTGGTAGGAACAGCAAGATTTGCTAGCCTCTATAAACTATATCTAATTAAAAGGTTTACTTTGATTTTAGTTCAAAAAGAGCAGATTTAAAGTTATGCTAACAACTACAGTTGGTTAAGATGTTGAGTTGCCTTTATAAATCTATTTAAAATATGGTTCTAGATAGCATTCTGTTTTATAGGACACAGTTTGGAGTAGATGATAAAGATAGACAAAGTAACTCAGATATGCTGGCCCTCAAGCTTGTCAGAGATCTGATGAACATGGTCTCACTGCAATTTTTAATAAACAGCTGAGGATGGTCATTGAGTCACCATATAGGAGTTGGTAAAAAGTGAGTCATCCCGAAGGCTCTAAGACCTAGCTGCGTTCCCGCAAGAGGTTTGCATAGCCAAATAGTCCATTCTGCCGGGTGACATTTTGAAATGCAGCCAAAGTGGATGCTGATCCTGCTGCTGACATGCCAAAGCTGGCTGCTGGCAAACTGGCCTCTGGAAGTCAAAATGCTCCCAAGAAGGCTTGTCCTCTGTGCCCAGCCATGGAGGTTCGACCAACACAAGAGTACAGACACTTCCAACCTTCTAGCTCGTTGGCCTGGCAGAGGACAGGTGGATTCTCGACTTAGCAACCTCCACGGCTCACGCACAGGTCTGTTTTCGACCTCAAAATGAGGACCCATGGACATATTGCCAACTTCTGTGTTGGGAGACTTCAGGTGCCTTCCCAGTTCTCTTTATATGCAAGAGACCAGGCCTTAAGCCTAAGCACTAGAGCTGCTATTTTCAGGCTTAGACACAGTTCAGACTCAAAAAACAGGCCTAAATAAAACCTTTTACCATCCCTTTAGCTAAAGAAAAATAAATGTTCATAACAGTTTCAACTATATCTCATGGTAAATAACTAAATACAAAGATCCCTCTCAAAAAACATTTGAGAGATGTCTTAAGGTTAATAAATACAAGTTATACATATTTGAGAGTCTTAAAAATGTGTCTTAAGGTTGGTAATACAATTTATAAATATTTAAGGGTTCTAAAAAATGTTTTAAGGTTGATAAATGCAAATTATAAAGGTTATAAGATCTAAGGTGATTTAAGATATCTTAAATAGGTTCACCTTAAAAAGAGTACTTATGCCGTTAACACATATGTATGTCTACTGCCTTTTTCTCACTGCACAGTACAATTATGATACTAACATGTCTAAAGTTTTATCTTTCTTAAAACTTAAAAGTAATTCTTGTTAACTGCAAAAAGTCCACCTAAATCTACTTCTCAGGACAACTAAATTCCAGATAAGTACTGCACTTATTGCCTATCTCAAAAGGTGGGGCTCCTCCCCTTTTCCTGGTTTGGGATTTCCTTTCCTGGCTACCAGACTGCTATTTACTGCATACAACCACTGGCTGGATTGGTGAGTTCACTCCATTTTCTCAGCATGCATGCCTCTCTTGGTAGGAGAAGCTTGACCACAGAGCTCTGGCAACTTCCTACTATCTTTTGAGACGGGGACCCCCCCCCTCAGCCATAGCCTTAATTGTCTAGGTTTGACCCCCTATGCTGACTTTCACTTTAGGGCCACACCTCCCTTGGGCGGTACACCCCCTCTACGGGTTCCTTTCCCCCCCCCTCGCTCGTGCATGTGCTGGTTCGCTTGCTCATGGAAAGGTCCCCTCTCTCCCATACGGTTCTTCTCCTTATTTTCCCTTGGGAGCCTTCTACACGCGTTTCTTCTCTACGTGCTCCTGCACAGAGTCCTAGCTAGGCAAATGAAACATGTCCTTTTCGGCCATGCCACGGGGCAGCTGGCCCTCGATCCCTGGCCAATATCTGACGAGATATCGACCAGACCAGATCGCTCTCTACAGAGACTCACCTTATTCTGGGACGCCATTACAAGGCCTCGTCTCTTTCGGCTCCCAATGGATAACACCCATAACCACATCCCTACATAGGGACTTCTCTGCCCCCAATGGGAGACGCCCAGACGCCCGTCCCTCCAGACAGGCTGGAGAATTTCAGGTTTCTACACCTAGTGCCAGCTGGCACCAGGGCCTCTAAGTTTACATGCTTCTGTAACTAAACCTCAACTCAATGACAGATAAAAAACAAAGCCTTCTTTAATATTGCCAGTGATCGGGTAAATAAAGTCCCGTCCAGGTAGACAGAGGTTCCCATGTACAAACCTCATCGATCCAAACCTTTCAATGCCTACCTACAGGATTTTCTCTGTGTTTCAGTGTCCTGCCAGACACAGATGTCTCCTACAGCCACAACAGCGCCAAAGCAGCTACAGGTGTTCAGCTCTGACCTCACAGACTTCCAACAAGATACAGGTGTTCGGCTCTGACCTTACAGACTTACAACAAGCTGGACCTGCACCTTCCCTCCCAGCCATGGGTGTTCTCACAGACCTGGAAAAGCATCAAAGCAGCCAATTCTTCCTGGACTTGGTCGACACTTCAGCCTTTTGACCTCCCTACATCACCCCCAGTGTCAGCAGGAAGTAGCCAGAAGAGAATCTATGCCGTTATTCACTTGTTGTTAACAAAAGGCTGAAGTGGTGTGCTTCAGGACTAGGACAAGCAGCACCAGGTTCTCCCAGTGTTCCCCAGTCCCTACCCGCTGCCTTGCATGGCTGGCAACTCTCTGTTGACAACCCTCTACCCTAAACCCTCTGCCCTAAATTTTCCAGGGCAGAGATTGCTCTTATTCTTAACCTTACGACCTGACCATTTGTTGCTATAACTCTTCTCTCTCTCAACCTCTTACATGACAACCAAGAGCTGCTTCCAATGAGCCTAAATTTATATACTTTAACTTAGCTTATAGAAGGCAGCCCAAGCTCCCTATTTTTAATTATAGAAAAAGGGAGGAATGTTGGGATCAGTAAGCAGGCACTTCTATGGCCAGCCCCAAGGGACTTGATAGACCAGTTATCAGGCAGTTGTGAAGACACCTAAAACTACCTGCGCATGTCCCTGGGTCACACTATAAGAGAACTGGGGCCCTCCCCCCTCTCTCTCCTCTTCCTCTTCCTCTCTCTGGCTCTGTCCCTCTCTCTGTCTCTCCCTCTCTCTCTCTCTTCTCTGCCTCGTCTCCCTGCGACCCCTTACCCACTTCCCTAATAAACCTCCCACGTGGAACCGATCTCGTGGTGTGATTTGTGGACCCGCGTGTAAACCTCACATTTTCTATATTTCCTAACAATGCCTTCTATGGAAGCCTATCTGAGAAACATGGAATAAGGAAGCTCTTGCTCTTTGCCTTCTTGTCCTCACTGTCTCTGATAAGTCTATCCCTTCACTGGCATGAAAGCCTACTTCTTTGGGATTCCATCACATACTGAAGACCTGCTAGGGACATCCAGACTCTTGAAATAAACAAGTACTGGATTCACCGACCCCTTGATAGTAAACATCCATTGTTGGATTAGCTGGACCACAGCCTGTAACCCATTCTAATGTACATAAATATGTATTTATTAGATATCTAATTTATAAGTATTTATATAATATAGAGGAATATATATAGAGAGAGAGAAAGAAAGATTTATTCTATCAGTTCTGTTTCTTTAGAGCAGTGGTTCTCAAACTCCCTAATGCTGAGAAACTTTAATATGATTCCTTGTGTTGTGGTGACCATAAGATTACTTTGTTGCGCATTCATAATTGTAAGTTTGCACTGTTGTGAAATGTAATGTAAATATCTGATATGCTGGACATCTGATATGCAACTCCTGTAAGGTTGTGACCTACGGGTTGAAAATAACTGGTCTAGAGACCCCTGACTAATATTTAAGAGATTCTGGAGCAATAGAAGTGTAAGTGTTGGGATCCGTAAACAGCATCTCTACGGCCATCCCCAACGGACCTGACAAACCGTTTATCAGGCATCTGTGAAGCCACCTACCGACCACCTGAAGTCACCTGCGCATGCTCAAGGGTCCCATTATATGAGAACTCAAAGCACCTCCTCTCACACTCTTTCTCTCCTGCCCTGCCCAGAGGCAGTCTCTGTGACCCCTTCCTCCTTCCCTTCCCTTTTTACTTCCCCCTGCCCTTTTCCCTTCCTTTTCCCCTTCCCTTAATAAATCTCCCAGGTGGAACCAGTTACAAGCATGTAACTCTGTTGTACAATCCTAAAATAAGGATGGATTTAAAAAAAAATGTCTGGAACAGGCTTTCAATTTTTCAACACCTATAGTCACTGAAGTCTCTTGGAAACTACAGAAAGCCCATAGTGTGTGCTATTTAACAAACTCACAAAGACAAATGCATTTAATTACGTTGACTCACTTATTGTGAGAAGCAAGGACTTTAGTTATTCTGTACATAAGACTTTTGAAATTTTGTGGGAAAATAAGAAAATGGTCATGTGAGTTGGTTGCTCCTAGTATCTCTAGATAAGCTGACAAAGGGAAAAATGAGCTCTGTGATAAAATTAACCAATTTCTAGTATCTCAGAACAAGGTAATGAAACAGTGAACTAAGCCATAACATTGACCGGCTCTAGATGCACACAAACCCTTGCAGAAAGCCAAATCAAAGCTCTCATTATAATGTTGGTGTTT
>REGO01000786.1:544023-594911 GCA_010120015.1 Rhombomys opimus | reverse complement strand
GCCGAGCATTGCCTTCCACCAGGCTCAGACATTGCTTATATTCAGGTTGGCATTGCACCAGCTTGGCTAAGAGGACTTGCTGTTTATTAAAACAAAAAGGGGGAGATGTAGAGAGCCGAGGTTCAGACGCCATTACAAGATGGCGCCGGCATCCAGTCTCTATACTGGTAACAGCCTCTGAGAGCACATGTGCAGTTGCAAAAGCACGCCAAGCCACTGCCCCACCCCGGGCCGTCAGACGGGTACGAGTAAGCAGTCAATCAGGGTATGACACATCACTCCATGTCACATAAGTGCGGTCGGGGCTTATTTAAGCAGCACCATCTTGGAGCTGGGGGTCTTCCTCCTTTCATTGCCTGTAATAAAGCCTGCTGCAGAAGGATCCTGTCGTCCGTGTGCCTTTTTGCTGGCGAGACGGTTACGCGGTCGTTTACAGTTGTACAAGTTTGCATTCCCACCAGCAGTGGAGGAGGGTTCCCTTTCTCCACATCCTCTCCAGCATGTGTTGTCACTTGAGTTTTTGATCTTAGTCATTCTGCTGGATCTAAAGTGAAATCTCAGGGTCATTTTGATTTGCATTACCCTGATGACTAAGGATGTTGAGCATTTCTTTAAGTGTTTCTCTGCCATTCAATATTCCTCTTCTGAGAATTCTCTGTTTAGCTCTCTACCCCATTTTTTAATTGGATTACTTGTTTGTTGGTGTTTATGTTTTTGAGTTCTTTTTATATTCAGGATATCAGCCCTCTGTCAGAGGGTTGGTGAAGATCTTTTCCCAGTCTGTATGCTGTCATTTTGTTCTGATGACAGTGTCCTTTGCTTTACTGAAGCTTTTCAGTTCCATGAGGTTCCATTTATTGATTGTTTTTCTTAGAGCCTGAGCTGTTGGTATTCTAGAACTCCAGCTGCATGGAATCCAACATCCTCTTCTGGAATCTGCCAACACCTACACACATGCTGTGTACACAAACACAGATGCACGTACACACACATTTAAAAAACAACTAAGTCTTTGTAAAATATCAGGTGCCATGAGAATCTCACTCCACCAGTAGCCGCCATCTTCTGTCTCCTTCTGAGGATGTGCACTGAGCCTGCTCAATCCTCAGGTCGCCCTTGACAATGACCACCAAATAAAGAGCAGTCAGTGAAAATTAGTCCATTTGCACAATGGAATTCTATTAGCACTAAAAGAAAGTAAAATTGTGGCATCTGCAGAAAAATAAATGGAACTGGAGAATAGACTGAGTGAGGTGAGACAGGTTCAGAATGACAAACGCTATATGGTCTCTCTGATTTATGGATCACAGATTTGAAGTCTGGAATTTCTGTGTTTAAACCGGTGTGCACAACTGTGACATCTAGGAAGAAAGAAAAGAATCACTGAGGGAGTTGATGTCTCGGTAGGGGACAGTGTATGGATTTAGAAACAGATGTAACACCATTCACAATAGCCACAAATAACTTAAAGTACCTTGGTGTGACTCTAACCAAGCAAGCAAAAGACCTGAAAAAAAAAATCTCTAAAGAAAGAAATTGAAGAAGATATCAGAAGATGGAAAGATCTCCCATGCTCATGGATCAGTAGGATTAACATACTGAAAAAAATGGCTATCCTGCCAAAAGCAGTTTTACAGATTCAATGCAATTCCCATCAAAGTACCAACATAATTCTTTACAGAACTTGAAAGAACAGTTCTCAATTTCATATAGAAAAACAAAACAAAACAAAACAAAAACCCAGAATTGCTGAAACAATCCTGTGCAATAAGAGATCTTCTGGAGGTATCTCCATCCCTGATCTCAAGCTTTACTATAGAGCAACAGTAATAAAAACTTCATGGTCCTGGCATAGAAACAGAATGGTGGATCAATGGAATTAAATCAAGGACCCAGAAATAAATGCACACACCTATGAAACTTGATTTTTGACAAAAAGCCAAATACGAAAAATGGGAAAAAAAGACAGCATTTTCAACAAGTGGTGCTGGTCTAACTGGATGTCTACATGCAGAAAAATGCAAATACATCCATATCTATCACCCTGCAAAAAACTAAAATTCCAGTGGATTAAAGACCTCAACATAAAACCAGACACACTAAACCTGTTAGAGGAAAAAGGGGGGAAGAGCCTGGAACTCATTGGCACAGGAGACAGCTTCCTGAATTTCTCAACATCCGATTTACTTTTTTTAATGCAGACATTTAGGACTATAAACTTCCCTCTTAGTTTTTCCTTTATGATACACAACCAATAGCTTTTGGTGTGTTCTCTTTTCATTTCATTTAATTACAGAAAATAAAATATTTCCTTCTTGGTCTCTTCAGTGGACTCCCACGTGCACCCCATGCCTGTTGTAGGTGGCGTTTATTATTTGCTATTGGTTTATCTTTTATTAACGCTGCTTTAACCCTAAACAGCTGTATACCCAAATCACCACATAGACAATGGGATTTATTTAATTAACCAAGAACACAATGCTGGGCAATAATATATAAAGTTTCTTATTTTTCTATTACTCAAGGCAGCCAGCTTGTCTCTCTAATGAGAAGCTTCTCTGGGGAAATAGATAGCAGCTTGGCATAATATAACAGGCATGCAAAAGCCTAAAAAGATATTTTGATTAATCCAACCTTGTTTTGATTTTAACATGATACTGATTGTATGTTCATTAATAATGGTTACTTATATTGCTGATCCCTTTACATGGGAACAACTCTAAAACTGACTGAGACATAAAATATGTCTCCAGAACTCCAACAATATTTGGCCAATAAATCCTTGGCTATAATCTCCTCAAAATACATTATGCTAATCTTTTAGTTGGCATAGGTAAAATCCTGAACATCTCATACATTTATAATTTTAGAACTCTATAATGCTTGTGAGAAATTATATGTGTACAGAAAAAAAGAACTGGACACCAGATATGCTGGATCAAACCTGACAGGATTCATTCTTCAGCATGCTGAGACATTGACACATCTGTTCCAACATCCTGCATGTTCCAGCATTCTGCTTATTCCTGCCTCAACTGCTTCAATTGCTGTTTTCTCATCAAAGCCTGCTCCCAAGAGATCTTTAAAGAAAGCTACTAATCTCAATTGGTCCAGCATTTTAGACTGTTCCAAACAGGATGTTTATTAAGCCTAAAATTTCTCAACATTCAAAGACTGGACCACAAATGTTATTGCATGCTTAATTAACCATTTTTTCCCAATTTTATTTGGGCCTCAGACAGGATTTCTACATGTCCAAAATGTCAGCTAGAAGAAATCCATGAGAACGGTGTACAATTTTCTTTAAAGGGAGTTTGTTATGTTTTGGTTGTTTTCTATGGCTATGAATTTTATTGTCATTGGGAGATGTTTATAAATTATTACTGGTGTTATTCAAAGTGAAACAAGGAATATACAGGGATATCTTAAAGGAATAAGACAAAAGGTAGATTATTGAATCTACTCAACTTAGGGTTTTATTTGTTATTCTCAAATAAGATTAATTTGAACTCTGATATAGGATTTTGCATATTGATGCAAAAAAGTCTATTTTTGATACGTTGGTATTACGCTTTAGTTTATTGATAGAAATTCAAGGTAACTTCCAATACTTTTAAACTGCTATTAAAAACTGTATAGGATATTAAGTGTTGCGACCCGCGTAACTGTCTCGCAAGCAAGAATGCACACAGATGACAGGATCCTTCTGCAGCAGGCTTTATTGTTAAGCGATGAATGGCGGGAGACCCCAGGCCCCAAAATGGTGCTGCTTAAATAAGCCCTGATCGCACTTAAGTGACGTGGAGTGACGTGTCATACCCTGATTGGCTGCTTACTCATACCCGTCTGACGGCCCGGGGTGGGGCAGTGGCTTGGCGCGCTTTTGCAACCCGCACATGTGCTCTTAGAGGTTGTTACCAGTACAGAGACTGGATGCCGGCGCCATCTTGTAATGGCGTCTGAACCTCGGCTCTCCACAATTAAGTAATGCAAGTTAATTGCTAGTTATTGAACTCATAGTTATGTCAGACACTAGTCTAACTTATCACAGGAGTATACATACTAAGTTTAACAAATAGATATGATTTTGTATACAGATCTATTACATAAAGATAGGTAGTCTTCAAAATATTCAGAGACCTACAGAATATGTCATTTAAAAATGTATTTATTATTTTAAAGATTCTTTGACAATGAGACAAGTCATTTCCTGGCAGCACCCTGCCTACCTGAAAAAAGATAATGAGCATCGAAGAACCTCCATGTGGAGATGGCTTGGAATATGGCAAACAAGCCACTTGGGTAAAGAAAATACCCTCACTTCACGACAGACAAATTCTGCCTAAACTTGGCAAGCTTAAATGCAGGGCAAATTGACTGCCACACTCTGCCAAGACAGGGTAAGCAAGTCCTAAATAGTTCCTGTTTCACATATATGTCTGTCAAATATTCTGAGCCAGAAGGCTGAAGATGATGCTCCAATGTTACAAAGAGTTTTGGGTGACTGTTCAGGCAGCAAACTGTTTCTCTCAATTTTTTATTTTTTGTAAGCTGCTAACATGCACTTCCTATTTATTCAAGTAACTAATTTTATTCCTTCTCAAATCTCTGATGGGGTTGAAGACCAAATAGTTATAGTGCCACAATTAAGCTTAAGTTGTTTAGAAGTTAAGAAATCCCTTCATATAGTTAATGCCAATATGGATAAAAAGTTAATTTAGGTATAGAACTTTAAACTTGTCAAGACAGATAGGATAATCAGATACTTTCTCCTAAGTTGCTAAATACACATGGACTGGACATTGCACATGTAGAGTTTACCTGACAATTTTCATAATTATTATTGTATTGAAAGAAAAGGAGCCTTTTATTGGACTTAAAGGGATAACTGTTGGTATAATATTCTTTTGAAATGTATACACCTTACCCTTGTTCATTCAAATACTGATGTCTCTCCCACTCTCTGGTTTCAATCTGGATATTTCTTTGTGATACTTATTCTAAGCATCACCTGTCTCAACTTTGTGTAAACATGCCAAAATAAAACAACCAGCCACAATGTTGAGCAATAGAGAAGAAGGAAAAGGTGGGAGAGGGGAGGAGCCAGAGGACAGAAAAGAGGGGAGGAGCCAGAGGACAGGAAAAGAGTGGGAGGTAAAGAGCAGGGGCAGAGCTAGGAGAGCAGAGGCTGGAGAACAGATCTTGGAACTATGTGGAGAATGAACCAGACCTCAGATTTCACAAAAAAAGCAAGTACAATGGGTAAAATCTAAATGTTAGGAAACTATGAGGGCTTGGAGGTTTAAGAGGGAGTAATTATTGCCCAGCATTGTGTTCTAGGATAATTAAATAAATCCCAGTGTCTGTGTGGTGATTTGGGTATACAGCTGTTCACGTTTAACAGCAGTGTTAATAAAAGATAAACCAATAGCAAATAACAAATGCCACCTACACCACATGCCACTATTCAATGCCATGTTGTTAAACATCTGTGAGTTTTGGTATTTTCTGTAGTTCCTTTTGTTTTTTATTACTGTATTTACTTTCCTGTGGTCAGATAGTTACGTTATCCCCACTTTCCTGTATTCGTTGAGACCTGCTTTCTGCCCCAAGATGTGGTCTAGCAGTTCTGTGAGTGCTAAGAGGAGTACACAATCTGCAGTGTTTGAGCAGAGTATCCTGGGATGTGGTGGTCTATGAGGCTGTTCAACTCTGATATGTCTATTTCATTTTTCTCTGGATGTTTTGTCCATTACTGGCAATGGGCTATGGAAGTCACCTACCATTACTGTGTTGGGGTTCATATTTGTAACTATGTTCGTATATGTGGCTATCTGAAGTACCCTACTTTCACTTACACATGTTTAGAATGTCAGTGTCTTCTTGTTTTCTTGGTCAGCATGAGGTGCTTCTGATTACTTTGGTTTGGTCTAGTTTGTCTGTGAAGTCTATCAGCCATGACTGATTATTTCCCAGTTGCATTTGCTTGGACTACCTTTTCCCCAGCTTTCACTCTGAGATACTCCTGTTTTTGATAGTGCTTTGTTTCTTACAGACAGCAAAATTACAGGTCCTTTTGCGTTATGCAGGCTTCTTGTCTATTACTTTAGATTGGGGTATCAAGACCATTATATGGACAGTTATTATTAAAAAACGTGTACCAATTCTTGTCATTTTGTTGCTTTTGTGTGTTGCTTTCTGTTGAGGGCTAGGATGACCCAATGTTTTTCATGAGGCCATGAGGTATGGAGAAGAAACAGTTCCTTCTTGAAACCAGAACTTGTTTGGCAGAGCCAATGATGGCCTGGGGGCCAAGTCTTTGAGGGGAGCTGTGGCTTTGCATCCTGGCAACCCAGTTCTTCTTCCCTAAGGAGTGATGGTTTGTCAGTCCCAAGGCCACCATCTGCTCAGTCTATTAAGCCTTAGATAATCTGTGTTCCTGTGTTCCCCTTGTTCAGCAGGGCCTGGTTAGCTTCCAATGACTGTCTCATTTTATGACAGCTTTTTGTTGACTCTGCCCCATTTTATTAGGAAAGACTGCATTTAAGACTGCATTCTTCTTCTTTAAAATGATTTATTTATTTATTACGTATACAGTGTTCTGCCTGCATGCCAGAAGAGGGCATCAGCTTCCATTATAGAAAGTGATAAGCCACCATGAGGTTGCTGGGAATTGAACTCAGGACCTGTGGGAGATCAGCCAAGTGCTCTTAACCTCTGAGCCATATCTCCAGCCCTCCGTGCTTTTCTTCTTAATAAGACATAAGACATAGTTTGGCATAAGATATAGTTTGTACAAGATCTCCTAACCCCAGCTTTGTAAACATTTTTAATCATCTTTACCTTATTTCCTGCCTCCTCCCTCTTAAGTCCCTGTCATTGAAGAATGAATGACCTTATAGTCCAGGTCATTTTCATAAAAACTTTTTATTAACCATCATGATTTTGTTTATTTCCCCCTGTGGACTCTCGGGTGTGTTTAATCTTCTCTTTAGTGCAAAATATTCCCTCTATTATCTTCTGTAGAGCTGGCTTAGTGGTCATAAATCCTTTTAGTCTGTTTGGATTTCAGAAAATTTTTATTTGTCCCTCAGTTATGATAGATAGTTTATTGAGTGTAAAAGTCTGGGTAGCAGCTGTGACCTTTCAGAACTTGGAATGCATCTTTCCCAGCCCTTCTGGCCTTAGAAGTTTCTATTGAATAATCATCTGTTATCTTGATTGTCCTGTTTCCATGTCAGACTCGGCCCTTCTCTCCTGCAGTTGTCAATGCCCTCTACCCTAGGACTTTGTGTTCTAATCTGCAATAAGGAAGGTCCTGTCTATCTGCTGCTCTGGCTGCCTCTTATAGCTTGGTGAACATGTCCTTCTCCAAATGTGGAGACTTTTCTTGTATGATTTTATCAGACACACCTTCTGTGCCTTTGGCATGAAATTCTTCTTGCATGCCAACAATTTCTAGATTCGTTCTTTTCATTTGGTTCCAAAGCTCTCCCAGGTTCCATTCACTGACCTTGACAGAATGATTCGATTCCTTCACATCTTCTCTAACCCTTGATATCCAGCCCTCCACACTCTTAGGATATATTTAAAAATGCCAGGCACACAGATATCTGATATGAAAGAGATTTATTCGGGGGAATAAAGGGGAAAGTGGTAGAGGAGAAGAGAAAGAGGTACATGTTTGTGAGAAGTGAGAGAGAAAAGTCAGAGAGGAGGGAAGGGGAAAGAAACCAAAGTGCGTGCATGCACACACAGGCAGAGAGAGAGAGAGAAAAAAGAGAGAGAGAGAGCAAGAGTGAGCAAGAACCACAGAGAGAGGGAGAAAGCGGGTAGGAGGAGCAGATGGATTGTATCTGGACCACCTGGCCCAGGTGATGGCATAGGATGCAGGTGGTGACAAGAATGTTGTCAGGACCCTAAGGCCTCCCCACCCCAGGGCACGCCACTTGAATTGCCTGCATAACGTAACACACACATTCATTTCATTGGTGAGGCTTTCCACTGAGTTTTCATCTCTCACATCATCACAGTTTTTTTTTCTTTTTCTCCAGTAACTCTAAATGATTTCTCTTTTCCTACCTTGCACTGGCTTCTTTACTTTCTTTGGTTTCTTACTGTTTTTTTGGAGTACATTCAATTCTTCTCTGAGCTGCTTGAACATACTTGTAATTGTTCTTTTGCATTCTCAGGAAATTCTTCTTAGTCACTCTCATTGGAGATCATTATGATGGGATTGGACTTTTGGAGGAAACAAAACATTGTTTTGAGGTCTTGGGTTTTCATGCTGTTTTTGTTTCTGTAGCGGGATTTAGCATTTGGAGTTAATTTGTTGTTTAGGTCCCTTCATTTCTGCCTTCCTTCCTATTCCCTCCACCTTTCCATGGAGGTGTTTGCAATGTTCAAGAGAGGCCAGTCAGTCAGTCTGTCTGTCTGTCTTACACACACACACACACACACACACACACACACAAACACTGCTCAGCTGACAGACTCACTAGCCAGAGATGAAGACACCAAGAAGAGAAAATACAAAGTACAACTCACAGTGGGTAGACCAGAACTCCGGGGTTACAGGACCCTTTCCAAGCCCCTTCTTTTCTCTGACTTTAAGATGAAGAGGACAAACTAAGTCAGGGTTGAAGATTAAGTCTCAGCCCAAATGCCAGTGCTGCTCAGTCCTTTTGGCCAAGAACCTTTTGTGGAAGGGACCGTGAGTCTGCCAAAAGGCAGACACCTTAGGCCCTGTCTGCCAAGTTTCACAGCTCTGGTGCAATTTACGAAGACAGGGAACTTTCAATCTTTACTTTTTCATCTCGTAATTGTTTATTAAGCCCAACAGAGCAAATGTCACACAGTTGCATATGAACATGCAGTGCTGAGTTCCAGTCTTAAAGAAGCTGAAGGCCCATTGGGTTGTTGATGTCATCACTGTAAAGACCAGGAAATGATGATGATGACGGTGATGATGATGGTGATGATGATGATACTAAATAGCCTTCATAACATCTCCACATCCCTCACTGACATCATCAGCCCTCCTGGAGAAATGGAGGGGTTAGAGAGGACTCATGCCTGGGGCTGCCCCCACTTGTCTGCACGCTGCATCTCTGAGCTCAGCCCTGGGGCCCTGAACAGCTCTCTGCCTTTCAGATGCTGAACTTCAGGCAAGGTGAGTCCACTGTTGGATCTGGAACATCAGCTCCACTCAGCTCCGAGCACCAAGCTTGACACAGAAGAGGAACAGCCATGGGCAAACCAAGCATGAGCAGCATGAGAGGAAGTGGAACCAGAAATGCAGAGAATTGGGAACACAGAAGATAAACACAGAGAGTGTGAGACAGAGGGGAGGCACTGGGTGAAGGAAAAGGAGGAAAGACAAGAATGAGGAGAGAAAGAAGAGGTCTCAGGTGCCTGCAGCGTCTCCTGGTTTCTGCAGTCAGCTCGTCTCACTGTTGTGTCTGATCTTCCATCCCTTCCCTGTGTGTGTCAATCACTGTGTGTCTACCAGCTTAGGCCTCTGCCCATGTCTCTGCCTCTTGCTTTAGCTCTCATGGCTGCACTGCTGGTATCATTATTTGCTGCTTATTGTCTGTCTTTTTTTCCTTCATATTCCTTGAGCTGTATGTATTTGTAATTTTTTTGAGAATTTCATATGTGTTTATCTTATTTACTCCTTTCTCCAAATTTCTCCCAGACCCCTCTTCCCCCCAGCGCTCCTACAGAGTCAACTTTGGGGGTCCTCTTTTAACCTTTTTTATTCTATTATTATATAGGTGTGAGGATTTTGCTTCCAAGTATATGTGTGCACCATGTTTATTCCTGTTGCCCACCAAGCTCAGAAGAGGGAATTGGATTCCCTGGGAGAGGAGTTGCAGACAGTTGTGAGCTGCCACATGGATGCTGAAAGGGGAGCCCTGGTCCTCCTTGAGGGCAAAAGTGTTCCTAACTTCTAAGCCATCAGCATCCACTTGGTGTTGCCCATATACTCTTGCCTGGATGTCTATTCTCTGGAGCATGGTCTACCCATGAGAGCCAGCCCTGAAAGAAAACAGCTCTCCCTTTCTCAGCAGCTACCAGCTGCCCAGACTCCTCAGCTTCAAATTCTGTGAGTTGGTGTAATTAGCTGCACATAGCTTCTGGTTTCATGAAAACCATTCCTTTTATGTATATCATGCATTTTACCATATTTATCTTCTTAGCCTTCTGTTTCTCTCTCCTCTGGTTTCCCATACCTGCTAGTCTTTTTCTCTCTACTCCAATTCCCCTTTTGATTCCTGTCATGTCGTATCATCTTCCTTTCTGTCTTCCTGTCTGCCCATCAGGAAGAAAACCTCCCTGCCCTCAGCTGCAGTGAGGCAGACATGGCTGCATGAGGAAAGATGAGGAATGGGTCCACCTTGAAAAGCCTCCCTTTCCTTTCTCAGCTTAAAAAATGGAGAGACTTTGGGATAGTTAGACCAGAGGAGGTGAAAGCCAGGGAGAGCATGAAGAAAATCCTTACCAGCTTCACCTTAATGAACTACAGCAGGCACACATAAACAAACAAACAGCTGCCATTTACTGAGCACATCTGCTGTAACCTTCATGTCATCACTAGTTCATGCTCCACTGAAATGGCCTAAAAGAGCACGTCATCACTGTTCCCATGAGGCTAGGACAATCAAGGCATCTTTTCAGGGTCACATCAGAACATCTGGAGAAGACTATGATCCAAGCCCCAGCCTCACTCATGCTCTTCACCATTCATCCATTAAAGTCCATCCAGCCACAATGGGACACTGGGTCCAGCCAGCAAAGAGGAGGGATTTTCTGAGTTCACGCTATCTCATCCTAGGTGTCCCAGGACACTGAAGACCCAAACACACCCCTGTCGCTGAGCTGCCCACCCTCTGACCTGGAAACCAGCAGGTCCAGGAGCACCTTCATCTGTCTCCCTACTCCCAACTCATCTGTCTCCCATTCTGATGCTGTGTCCTCCCTTGGAGGATCATGGGAGCCAGTCTGGACACTCAGAACCTTTGCTTCTGCCACCTTCATTGAGAAACAAATTTCCCCAGAAACATATGCCTTCTTCTCATCCAAGAGAACAGAGGGCACATCAGGATCCAGGACAGACACCCTCCCAGGCCCTGGCCAGAAAGCAGCATCTGCTGGTCCCTTACCTGACAGACTGTACTCACTCAAGCCCTCCCCATCCAACAACACACAGGCTTTCCTATGTCTGCCTCTGCCCTTTGCCCCCCCGTGTGGGTTTCAGAGTCCAGATGTATAGAACACTTTTGAATCTGTGTCAGTGCTGGGCCTGCTAGCCTGATAAGCTTCTACGGTAGAGGCCATGAGTGAGCATGTACTCTGATGCCCTGGCCATCAGTGCCTGCCAAGCCCACAAGCAGGAAAAGCTGAAAGCAACCCAGCTCCACATCACTGATTTCACATTACACTGTCATGCTCATGTTGGAAGATCTCAGAGCAAATCTGATCCTGTAATAGCTACCTTCTCACACTCCTGAATGCCACCTCTGGGCTCATACTCAACCCTTCTGCACCAACAGTGAGTCTTTTATGTCCTTTTGACATGACATCTGTAATAACTTCTTTCCCATTATAGTGTACACTCAATCCTCCTAACACACTCGCACTCACACACATACACAAAAAAACCAATTTCTCACCTTTTTCCTAATCTTTGGCTTGAGCTTAAAGCAAGGTAAGAAGCAGTGTGTATCCTTACTACATTTGACAATTATGTTTGAAAACACTGTGTTGTTTATAATGACCACTGTGTGGCTGGTATTGACCTGAACCCAGAAGCTCCCTCCTTGCTGGCTTTCAAGGTGCTAGAAGGTGCTCTACAGGCTGCTGGTAGCGAAAACTCATCAGTAGTCTGACCTAGCAGTGCACTGTGCAGCTACAATAATGCCTGGCTTAGCAGATACACGCATTAGTGCAATAACAGCATGAGTGTTACGGGGTAACAGCTGCCTTCTAACTGAACTGAAGACACATTCTGGAAGATGGAACCTATGCCTGCTGCTGTAAGCCTGGCCAACAGTCGTGGGCTTGGAAGGCCACAGGCCTCAGGGGAGAATCTGCTAGTATTATTTTGTTAAAGGGGCATTGTATAAAATTGTATTCTAAATAGTTGTCCTTACACCCATAGATAAATGTGTGCTCTACCTCTCATCACAGAAGCGTTTTATGCACTAAATGGTAGTTAATACACAGATTCACAACCGGTCAAAGTACAGAGAATATATGATTGTGGAGTGTTCGGCCCTGAGACATCTGAATCATACCCCATCCTCCTTTCCCAAGTTCCACACCAACTCCAGTGTCGTCTGTGCGAGCATGGCAAATGGTCGTGCTGCTAGACGGGAGATACACTTCCCTTGGGAATAAGCTCCCTGTAGGTCCCTGGCAAAAGTCCTCCCCCCTGGCCACCTAAGCCAAAAAAAAGTACTCCGAGATTTCTACACTTCCTCGATTGCAGGATTGAATTAATGAGCTTTTTTGTTTCTCTATGATTCTTGGAACAGCACAATTAACTATTCAAGAAAACGCATTTCTGATAGATTATTAAAAGCTTTAGCAAGAATAGACTGGAAGAAAAATAAAATCTTAAAAGAAGTAATGAATCAGATTCAGTATCAGAAAGCATTACAAGAATAGCAAAAAAATAATGGACTCCTCTTTAGGGAAAGAGAGCATGGGAAAGTACAGCTGGCTCGAGCTGTGTCCCCCTTGGCATCTTATCTCTAAGGAGTATCATAAATTTTTAGCAAGACATATGGGAGGATGGTTAACAAAGGTGTATTTAGACTTTGGTGCAGAGAAAGATTTTGGCAGGCATCTGACTTAGCTCCTGACTTTCCTCTTCACTAATTAGCAATAATGAAACTGCAGTTTGAGGGTTTTTTTGTCCTTTGTCTGCTTTGATCAAAAGTTCTCAGGCCATGATTTCTTGTGGGCACTGCCCTATGTTAAAATGTAAACTTCGTATTCTTGGTAAAAGTCTGAATGTTCTGGGAAGTATGCCAACTTTAAGGTATTTCCTCACGTAATCATTATAAAATTATTAGCTTGACTTCAGTAAAATTGCAGCAGATTCAAACACTTCTTGGTGTGTTCGTCTCTCTGTCAAACCGCCTAAACTTGTGTCTTCCTGATATCCAAACCTCTGATTTCCCACGGGTGTGGGACCCCGGCTGGGTCAGTCTGTGGCACCCAAGGCTCAAAGAACGCTCCAGAAGAAGTAGGAATATTATAAGAGTGAGAGTTTGGGAAGGATGTCTGCAAAGCAGTGTGATCTGGACATCACAGGAGCATTACACTCAGGAAATCAAAGCACCTTTTGACTGCATGCACAAGGCCTACACAAGATCAAGGCAGCCAACACTCTAATATTTACAAGGGAGAAACTCAGGAAACACACTCCTAACTGAAGAGTTTTGGGCAGGTACTAGCTGCTACAGCAGTGTGGCCCATAGTAAAACATCCACCTGCCGTAGATGCTCCTGCACCCGTGTACATATAAATGACACTAACTGCACTCTGTGATTTTTTTTTTTTTAGATGGAGAGGGCTGAAGAAATGGCTCAGCAGTTAAGAGCTCATTGCTCTTGCAGAGAACCTGAGTTTGAGTCCCAGATCTATGCCAGGCAGCTCACATGGCTTATAACCTCCAGCTCCAGGAGATGAGTGTCCTCTTCTGGCCTTCTGGGACTCCTGCACCTGCTCATATACATATGTATGTAATTTAAAATAAAATAAAGACAGTGTTGGAGAAGGATGCTGCAAGGAAGAATTGTTAAGTTACTGCATTTGACCATTAAACTTGAAAACAGTGCGTGGTTTATACTAGCCACTGTGTAGCTGGTATTGATCTGGACCCAGAAGCTTCCTCCTTGCTGACTTTCAAAGCACTAGAAAGTCCGTGCTTTGAAGGTGCTCTACAAGCTGCTGGCGGTAAAAAGTCATCGGTAGTCACGTGCACTGTGCATCTTCAGTAATGATAGGCTCTGCAAGACACACCCATCAGTGCACAGCATCAGTGTTCGGGGGTGACAGCTGCCTTCTAACTGAACTGAAGACACACTCTGTGCCTGGTGTGGGGCTGGAATGGGGGTTTGTATTTAAATATGCTGTGTTCATAATTACCAAGAATAAATAAACGATAGATACATACATACATACATAACATACATACATACACACATACATACATACATACATACATAAAATATAGCCATTATCTATATCTGGGCACAGTGATACATACCTGTGATCCCAGTACTGAGCATGTCAAAACTAGAAGATTGTGAGTTCAAGGCCAGCCTGAAATACATCGCAGAATTCTCTCAAAAATGAAAACAAGCCAGGTGATGGTGGCGCACGCCTTTAATCCCAGCACTCAGGAGACAGTGGCAGGCAGATCTCTTGAGTTTAAGGCTAGCCTGGTCTACAGAGTGAATTCCAGGACAGCCTGGGCTACACAGAAAAATTCCGAGTAACCCAGCTTTTGGTTACTTTGTTGATTCTTCTTTCTTTGACCCTTCTCTCACCCTTCCTCTTCCAACCCTCTAATCCCCTAATACTAAGTAGAAGAGAAAAAAAGGGTAGAGGGGAAACGGGGAGCTGATATTGTTAGACTACCTCCTGACGATTAGGAGTGTGGAGTTCCTTGCAGCAAATTTGACTTTTGCCATTATCTCTTCATAAACAACTACTTGACAAACTGCAACCAACAGCATCCGACCGACAACCAGCCAACCAGGCCTTTCTATCGGGGCGCTAGCATTTATATACCCTCTGAAGGGTCCCCAGAATTCCAAATGTCACACACTCGCAGAAATTATCTGCACCTGTCAAAGACACACCTCTGGTAGATCACGAGGCAAGTCATAGTCAGCTGCTGGGGTCAGTCTGAGGCAGCCCCAATCCCACACCTGGGATTAAAATGAAAACATATTCTTATGTTATTTCTGTGTTTTTAAAGAAACCAAAATTCTTACTAGAACCTGTCTTGGGGGGTGGGGGAAGAGCAACCAAGCTACCACTCCGTAATTCCATTCACAGCAGAAAGGAAACAGCCTGAGGTCTTCCAATTAACAGCTACATTCTGGGAACTTCCGGGTCCGTCACTCTGGCTTCCGCCCGCAGCCCGCGGCTTCCTCCCCGCGCGGCTCGGCCTGGGGCGGCGGGTTCTGTAGGCCGAGACGTCTCTATGGTCGCAGGGCCGTCAGTTCCGCAGACTCTCTCGGCACCGTGGCTGCGGGCGGGCGGGGACGGCGGCCGGGCGGGCCTGGGTCCCCCTGTCAGCTGCCCCCCACCTCTGCGCGGCCGGCCCCGGGGCTCCCTCTGGGTCCCCACCTGCCCCGAGGAGGCTGGGTGTGAGGGGCGCGCGCGTGCGCCGCTAGACTGCGGCTGCAAGTTTTATGTAAGCTGGACCCAGGGCTGACCGTGGCTAGGACAGGTCAGTGTTTGGGGGTTTTGTTTTCTTTTGTTTTTTAACTTTCTTTGTAAGTTTTGTTTTTATTTTTTAAAGCAGGGATCAACACTGCGGGGTCTCATTCTGTAGCCCAGGTTAGCCTCAGGTTCGTGGAGATCTTCCTGCCTCAACTTCCCTAGTGTTGGGATTAATGGTCCGAGGAACCACACCTGGCAACTACATCTATCTATAAAAAATTTTTTTCTTCTTCTTCACCATTTTCCTCAAAAGCACTGAATAAGTCTGAATAAATGTTGGACAGGTATTTAAAGAGAAAAAGAGAAACCACTATATGTTCTTGGACCAGTAGCCTTCCTGTCTGACCCTCAACTTTCTTTTATTTATTTTTTCTTTTTTTTTTCCCTCAATGTCTTGAGAAGATAAAGTTCAATAAGATAATGTACATTGTGGTTTTGGTAGGTTGGTCTGTTTGTTTTTTGTTTTTTTGTTTGTTTGTTTCACAGTGTGTTGCTGATTATTAATATTTATTATTGATTTATATTTTAGTTAAACAGCAGTTATTTCTAAACCAGCTGTATACCCAAATCACCACACAGAGACTAGGGTTTATTTAATTAACCTAGAGCACAATGCTGGGCAATAGTCACTCCATCCTAAACCTCCAAGCCCGCATAGTTTCCTCCCATTCAGATTTCCCACATTATACTTGCTTTTAGTCATATCTTAGGTCCAGTTCATCTCTCCTCATGATTCCAAATTCCTGCCCATCTCTCCTCTCCTACTCCTCCTCGATTCCTTCTCCTCCCCTCCAGACCAGAATGTCCCACCCTATTCTCTCCATTGCTCAGCATTAGCTGGTTGTTTTATTAAAAATACAGAGAACAAATGGTGGCATGTTTATACAAACTTGAGGCATATAATGCTTAGAATAAACATCACAACACAATGTCCGGATTGAAACCAGATAGTGGGGTAGAGAAATCAGCATTTGAATGAACAAGGGTAAATTGTATACATTCCACAAGAACATTATATCAACAACAGTGCTAGGGATAAGGGTGAATATTATGACCTGCTAGGGAAGCACTGTATCCTTGAGCCACACCCCAGCCCCTCACTGGAGGATTCTAGGGAGGGGCTCTATCACTGAGCCGCACCCCAGCTCTTCGATGGGTTATTCTAGGCAGGTGTTCTACCACTGAGCCACACCCCCAGCCTCTCACTTAAGAATGCTAGGCAAAAGCTCCAACCTTGAGGTACACCCTAGTCTATACTTTGAGATAATCAGATACAGAAATAATAAAATGTTGACTTCCCTTGGCTTGCAGTCCTATGAGGGAAAGAACTTTTATCACCAGCCAGCAACATGGCCAGACCCTTCAGGATTTCGATATAATAAATAAGCCTTAAAGGTGTGGGTACCCAGAAATAAGGCTGACTGTATCTGGAAGTCAGAAAAGGCTTCTTAGTACATGAAACTTGTAAATTCTCTAGTGCTTCTAGCAGGTATCAGGGGAAAAAGAGATTCACCAGCACCTCAGTCTCCAGGAACAGGTGCCAAATTAGCTGGTTCACCATACTTTTCTCCCAGGAGTTGGTGTTTTCAATGGTAACAAGTGGACGGTTTTAAGGAAATCTCCAGCACATGTGCCACATACTATCAGGGAAGAATAATGGAGGATTTCGAAGTTATCCCAGTCCTGCTCTTATGCCCTTCGTCTTCCTTAAGAGTCACCTTTGGGAGCACAACACAGCCCTCCTGAAAAAAAAATTGTTCACTTAAAATATAAGGCAAATGGCTTGTCCCAGGATTTGCAGCCACGCATTACAATCTGCAGTGTAGGGCAGAATACAGCCCATGAATACAGGCACTGTCATTTGATTCTCTGTCTATCACAAGGCGATCTTTATAGAGCTCAGCATATGTGATAAATGTATCCTGCTGAAGGTGAACATGAAGGTGATAACTTTATCCTTTCAGGCACTCGTTACAAGTCACCACTTCACCTTGTTGTTGTTGTTGTTGTTGTTGTTGCATAATTCTCACAACAGTCAGTCTTTCCGAGCAGAAAAGAGACACACAGAGTGGGTAAATAATTACCTTGAAGTTAAGGCACTGCCAGTTAGAATGATAACCAAACTGCTAAATTAAGTGTTAGAGTTCACACTCAACCAAATGAGGATATCTAAGTTATCTGTGCAATACATATTCAGGGGAATACAAAGGAGTGTGGCTCAGTGGTGGAGCCCCTGCCTGGAATCCCCCAGTGAGGGGCTGGGGTGTGGCTCAGTGGTACAGCCCCTGCCTAGAATCCCCCAGTGAGGGGCTGGGGTGTGGCTCAGTGGTGGAGCCCCTGCCTGGAATCCCCCAGTGAGGGGCTGGGGTGTGGCTCAGTGGTAGAATGCTTACTTAACATACATGAGGCCCTTGTTTTGATCTCTGGCATTTCAAACACACGCACACACACGCGCACACACAGAATTAGTAACAACATCCACTTAAATTTTCTGTAAGCTAAACACCATGGTAAGCATTCACACATTTCAAATTTCTCTTCACAAAACCCTTTAGGGTAGGAACCATTACAACAGAGGACAATGGAACATGGAAAGATTAAGTCATTTCTTACTCCTAAGTAGAGGAATCAAGTTCCAAAGCCAAATCCAAATCTCTCCCTTCCCACACATGATGGCATGTATCTTTATTCCCAGAACTCAAAAAATAGAGACAGGAAGCCGATAGTTAAGTCCCAAGCCAATCTGCACTGCAGAATGAGTCTCTGTTTGTCTCTCTCTCTCTCAATATATGTAACATATATAGAATATATATTATATATGTAGTATATACTATATTTTTTTTCTTCAATCAGCACCTAGCATGATGTAGAGAAATATATATGTAATATATATTTATGTACAATAAATAAATTGTTATATACTTATCTATAATATATCACAAATACTATATAATGTAATATATTATGTATATTGTTATATAGTATATTGTTTTCTACACCATGCTAGGTGCCAATTGAAGGAAAATAGTTAATTATGACAACCACTTAAATTACATTTTCTACAATTGTGCTTCTGGGAAAGATGAAATAACAGAGACTGTATTTGGTATCAACACTTTTATTCACTCTTTGAGAAGTTCACGAATGTGTTTGGAGCACAATTACTCCCCTCTACCACCCTCTCCACCTCCTATCCTTTCCCACCCAACGTTCTGTTTTCTTAGCCTTTTGCAGCCCATGGAGCCCAGCTGTGCCACCCAGCTAACCCTGTGACATCGATGCCCATTTAGGGCTCAGCACTGCACACAAAGATCGGGTCGATGTCCCCCATGGAGAAGTACGGGAAATACTGGAAACTCAGTGGAACTCACCAGAGGATCCAGGGCTAAGGAACCAGCTGAGGAGTCAGGGAGGCCAGAAGGCAGTAAAGAGAGCTGTCCAGAAGGCTAGCCTTGTGCCCCGGCTGCTCAGCCTGTGTATCAGGAACTCCAAAAGCCAGGGAGAATCTGAATCCTTTCAGGGCCCCAAGCTGGAAGGAGCCCATGTCTCCCCATCCGTGTTAAAGACACCGTGGGGTCTGACAGTGAGTTTTAATTGTCAACTTGATATGGACTAGAAAGGGAAGAGAGTCTCGGTGAGGGCGCTGTCTGGATCACTTTGAGTGAGGGCATGTCTGCATGGATGCTTTAATCAATGGGCAAAGACCCTACTGAAGGCAGGAGGCGCCAGTCTCTAGTTTGGGGCCCTAAACCATCCAAGTGGAAAGAAAGCTAGCATTCATTTCCTTCTGCTCTTGCCTGTGGGTGTAATGTGGCCAGAAGTCTGCTGGGGTGACATCCCTGAAGCAAAGGACTGCAGCCCTGTGTGTGGAACAGTCCTGGTTTGCCTGGTGCTTACCTGTGAGCACAGGAATCTCTGACTCCTCCACAGAACTCGAGATGCATGTGGATAAGGTTTAGATCTAGAGTGTTCCTCTCAAAGGCCCACGTGTTAAAGGTTTGGCCCCTAAGACTAGTTAGAAAGAGGAAGGACATCAGTGGAAGGGAACAAGAGAGAGGGTCATGGGGTGACTATGATCCTAATACTTTACGTACATTCATGAAAATGTCATAATAAGGGGGTTGGGGTGATGGTTAAGGGCCTGGCTGCTCCTCCAGAGGATTCAGGTTTGATCCCCAGCACCCACAGGGCAGCTCACAACTGTCTATAACTCCAGTCTTAGGGAGTCAATGCCCTCTTCCGGCTCCTGTGAACAACAGGCGTGTGGCATGTGTGCATACGAGCAGCACACTCATACACATGCAATAAAATAAAAATAATTTCTAAACATTTTTAAATAAAATATAATAAACCAGGTGTTATGATTGCATGCCTTCCTGAGCTGCAGATCTTTCAGGACCAAAAATTCCCCTCATCCCTCTCCATTAGGCACTGTGGAAAGTCCTCTGTCCTGCCCCTAATTGAAAGTGGAGTAAAAAGGCTTGGACCCCAAGGCAGCTGTGTTCAGACATGGAGTTGCAGGAAGTGACTGGATCGTGGGGATTCTGAGTTCATCTATGGATTAAACTCACCAACGAATTCATGATCCTATGGGCTATTGGGAAGAGATGGGAACTTAGGAAATGGGACCTTTTAAATGGGTCCCTGAGGGGGCTCTACATTGCTCCTGGTTTTCTCTCACTCTCTCACCACCTCCCACCCTGTTCTCTCTCCTTCTCTCTCTCTCTCTCTCTCTCTCTCTCTCTCTCTCCCTCTCTCTCTCTCTCTCTCTCTCTCTCTCTGTTTCTTCCTTCCAGCCTCTAAGATGCAAACCTCCCTGAGGAGCCACAGGCTCCTTGCCCTGGTTCAGCTAACAGAAGCACAGATCTAGCTACTCTGAGGCTCACCCCACCCCACCCCACCCCACCCCTACCCTCCATCCTTCCCCTCTGACACCCCCCCGCCCTCCTTGCCCTATTCCCCAGTCTGCAAACAGACAACAAACGCCAAGCAGGAAGAAATTCAAACTCTAAATCACCACTGCCTGTTTCATAACAAACCACAACTCTCAGGTTGCAGACATTTTCAAATGAGTGTGAACAGCTCAGACCTTTGCTGTTGCTGGCCAGCTCCAGCAAGTTGGGGTGGGTGGCGGGACGTTAAGAAACGTTAAACCTGTGTCTTGTTTTTCTTAATAAGACCAGAAGTCAACAAATACTCCAACTGGAGCACCTGCACTTTCTCTCGAGAAGTCTGAAGTCTCTTTTTTCATTTTTGCACGTGTGTGTGTGTGTGTGTGTGTGTGTGTGTGTGTGTGTGTAAGGGTGGGGGGGTAAATGCATGTGCATGGGCATATGTGTAGGGGGGGCACGTGTGCATAGACATGGAGGCCAGGGGCTAACACCCTGGAATCTTCCTCATTCGGGCTCCAATTTTTTTTTAAGACTTTTTATTTTTTATGTGTGTGTGTGTTCCACATGAGTGTAGATACACACAGAGACTAGAAGAGGGCATCAAATCCCCTAGAGCTTCAGGCTCATCCCAATATGGATGCTGGAAGCTGCTTATGTCGGCTGAGCCATCTCTCCAGCTCTGATCATTCTTCAATCTATTTCACTGAGGCAAGGTCTCTCACTGAACCCAGAACGCATCAGTTTGGCTAGTCCATCTATCCAGCTTCCTGTGGGTCCCTGTCTCCTCTGTAGGTGGGCTACCTTTACACAGGAGCTTGAGAATCCAAGGTCAGTCCTCACATTTGCACAAAGGCTGTCTACCCGGAATCATCTGCCCTGTGTCTGAAAACTGTGGACGCAGAGGCACGTCAATATCGGAAATCTCATGAATGCTAGCAGTAATCAAAACCTGAGCTGCTGGGATCACTAGAGAGGACAGCAAGCTGGATCAGCCAGTAAAGGCACTTGCCACAAAGCCTGATGACCTGAGTTCCATTCCTGAGACCTACGTGACGGAAAGAGAGACCCAGCCCCGGCAAGTTGTCCTCTGGCCACCACGTGTGCCATAACATGTGTCCGCATACATACAAATGCACACATGCACACATGCACATACACAAATAAGTAAATGTAACAACATTTTAGATAAATGCAATGGTTTTTGTTTGAAGAAAAAGATAAAAGTCATAACATTTGCAGAAAATGCATGTAATTGGAAATTGCCATATGAAGCAAAACATTTCAGACCCACAGAGACCAATACCAACAGCTCAGCCTAGATTTTAACTTTCAGATACCTGTTGGGCTGCTGGAGATCAAGAACCTAGGAAAGAAAGAGTGAAGGGGAAAGAGGCCCTAGGGGATTAAGGAACTAGGGAACTAACGGGGGGCAGAAAAGGAACTAGGAGGCAGGGACAAGAGATCAGGGAAGAGGATCAACAGAAAAACCAAAAACAGGCTGGGGAGACAGCTCAGTGGTTAAGAGCACTGTATGCTCTTCCAGAGGACACAGGTTCAGTTCCCATCACCCACCTGCCCCCCACCCAGCACTCTGTAACTCCTGTGCTAGGGGATGTGTCGTCCTCTTCTGGTCATTATGGGTACTTACATACATTGAAGGCAAAACACCCATAGACATAAAATATAAATCAATTAATCTCTGGATATGGTGGTGCACACCTCTAGTCCCAGCACTCAGAAGACAGGAGCAGGAGGATCTCCGTGAGTTCAAGATCAGCCTGGTCTACATAGTGGTTTTCAGAGTAGACAGGGCTACATAGAGAGACCCTGTCGCAATGAATAAATAAATAAATAAAACTCAAAACAAAGTAATACAAAAATGCCTGAATGAAACCCGTCAGTTTACATAATGAAAGGGGGACACATAAATACATAAAATTTGTGAAGTAAAATAATAAAAATGTAACATAGTTTTCCACTGTAATTCTTCAACCCACTCAATTAAACTGTGTCTAGTTTTCACACTGCAAAGATAAAAACAAGAAATTCTTGCAACATTATACTTCCAAGACCAAATTTGCCTTTTTTTTGCCCTTTCTTTTGGTGTATCAAGAGCAGCTGCCATACCCCATGTCACTATTATTGGGTGTTTTCTGTTGTTCAGGGTGGTTTGGTGCAGTTTTATGAGACTGGACCTTGCTACACAGCCACAGCTGGCTGCAACCTCGTGATCCTCCGGCCTCCACCTCCAGGGTTCTGAGACTGCTGCTCCTGGAGTCTGCAATTACTGTCATCACCATTGCACAGGTGAGGAAACTAAGTCTGGGCTGGAGAGAGGGCTCAGCAATCAGTGGCAGATGACTGCCTGAGTTCAGCTACTCCCTGCCACAAGGGACCCCAGCTCCAAGGGGATCCTGTGTCTTCACGCCCTCGTTCAGACACACGTGCACCTAAACATATAAAAAAAAAATAAGATAAAGCTAGAAGGAGGAGGCAAGGAAGGAAGGAAGAGAGACAGAGAGCGTGAGAGACAGAGATGGAGAGAACAAACGGAAGAAAGCTAAGCCTCGGAGGCTAGGAGAGTAGACCGGGGCGGTGCCCAGCCGAGTCCCTTCTGCCCGATTTCTCCCTGCCATCTCCAGTTCTACAGGCAGCGAATAAAGGGTGAAGTCGGTGCCTCTCTGGGGCCCTGTCTCAAGAACAAGTTCTAACTGCTTGCGGAGCTGTGTTGGGGCCTCCACTTGGTACTGACGGGGCAGAGGAGTGAGAGGCTAACAGGAAGCCCGGCCGTCCTAAGTTCCTTCACAAGCAGAGGGATTCCAGCGCACTGTCCAGCTGGGCCCCAAGCACCAGCAGACGCCCTCTGCCTTCCTCAATCTGTTGTTGCTCTGTTAATATTTTTACTTATTCTCTGACAGTCTCACACATTTGCATAACGTATGTCGATGAAATTCACCCTCCAATGCTCCCTTTTTCCCACTCCCACTCCCTTTCTTCCCAACAAATTTCCCTCCCTCCCATTCCCCTCTCCCATCGCTTATTTTTGATCCTGTTTTGAAACAAGCTATTCATGTGTAATCCTGGCTGGCCTGGGACTCACTCTGTAGACCGGGCTGGCCTCAAGTTCACAGAGATCAGACTGCCTCTGCCTCCTATATGCTGGCATCAAATGCCAGCCAGGGCTATACAGTGAGAGCCCTGGCTCAAAAAAACAAAACAAAACAAAACAAACAAAAAAAACATGTTTTTTTATGTGTGTGTGTGTGTGTGTGTATGCTCACACATGCACTTGTGGCACTCAGAAATCTGAGACATGAGGACTAGGAGTTTGAGGCCAGCCTGTGCTATAGAGACCTGATCTCAAATACATCTATTATACATTATATATAACATATATGTAATATATAATAACAATAGAGAGAGCAAGCCTGAGCCCTGCACGTCCACTTTGGCCTGCCCCATGTGGCTCCTGCTCACAGCCACCTGAGTTATATTTCTGCCATGTGAGATGATGAAAGTGCTAATTCCAGACCCTCTGGGGAACAAGTCCTGGTCAGACGCTGTCACGGCCTCCTGTCAAGTTGCAGAGCCGCCTCAGTCGTGTTAGATAAACCCTAGGCAGTGGCATCTCCTAAGAGTCAGCTCTCTCCTTCAGAGCCATCCGGGCCTCCTCTCTTCCTGATACGGCACCATGACAATGTAGAGAGGTAAAGAAGGGTTGCAGGAATTCTATGGTAAATCGTCATCTAGATTGCTACCATGATTGACCTAAGGGTTAACTGTCACAATTGCTGGGTACCACATAATGACATTTCATTGATACAACACTGTTTTGTGGCTTTTTTTTTTTTTTTTTAGAGAGGGAGAGAGAGCGAGATGTAAGAATTGACATTTTCCCTAGAATTGCAACAGCATCAACAGCCCAAAGAATGACTTATTCGGGATGCCTGGATGAATAACATGAGCTTATTATGGGTTACTTAAAAGGCCCTGGATGAGTGCCGCCACCTGCATTTTCTCCGTTTCCAGCCCCCTGCTTACCGAGCGCCTTACGTTACACAGCGCTGAGGGGACACTAGACTTTGCGCAGGCCTGGGTTTAGATCACTGCCTACTGTTCTCACAGTAGAGGGGACTTGGGGTTCAGACAACACAGACGCAGACTAGACTCTGGGGAAGTTCAGCGCGTGTGCACCCAACTCCTTCCCCTGTCGGGGAGTCTGCTGGTCTCGGCAAACACTGGCAGTTTGCTGTGCCACAGTCTAGGGACTGGACCGGCTAAGGGGTAGTTTGCTGTAAAATGGAGTTACTCAGCTAGGACTTGGAAGACCTGTGTGCTGGTTCTGCTTATGTTGCTATAATCAAATTCCCGGACAAAAATCAACTAGGAAAAGAAAGGAGTTTTCAGCTTACAGTTCAAGGTCCCAGTCCATTACTACGGGGAAGTCAAAGTGGTAGGAAGTTAAAACAGCTGGTCACGTCACTCCCACAGTCAAGAGCAGAGAGAAACCCACGCACTCATGTCCGCTTGCTTGCCGAGGGAATGTGGTGCCCACGGTGGACTGGGCTTCCTACATTAATTAACTTAATTAAGGCACTCCCCCCACAGACACGCCCCACAGGCCAGCCCGACACAGGCAATCCTTCATAGAGGCACTTGTGGGAGTTGTTTCCAGGTTAACTCAAGCTGGCAATCAAGAGCCAGCCATCACACCTAGTCTCACTGCACCCTGAACACAGTTCTGGTTCCAGATGGCCATGAGGATCTGCAAAATTCTGACCCCCCCCCCACTTAAGGCTGTAGTGCATGTGACTGGTGTGCTTGGTGATATTGGTGTAAGCAAACCTGCCAGCCACCAAAAAAAAAAAAAAAAAGTCTATCCCAGGGCTGGAGACATGGCTCAGTGCTTAAGAGCACTCATTCCTCTTGCTGAGGTCCCAGATTTGGTTCCCAGCACCCACTCTGTGGCTCTCAACTGCTTGCAACTCCAGTTCCAGGAAATCCAACCCTCTCTTCTGGCCTCGTCAGGCCTCAGGAACACACGTATTTTTATGGTGCATGTAAAAATAAGTAAACATTTTTACAAGAAAGGGTCATAATGAAACCCATCATCTTACAAAATGAGAAAAAAAAAAAAAAACATCATGCAGAGATCCACAACTGGTCAAAGTGTAGAGAATAACCTACTGTTGAGTCCTAAATGGGGCCTCTACCACAGCCCCTGCAAAACTCAGGGAATCTCATTAAAGAGGATCTCATTAAAGAGTGCTATGAACCCAGTGTTCAGCACATGACACAGCTGTCGTAGCCATGTGCTCGCTGCAATAGCAGCTGCTTGAACAATACTGGCACATGCTTGGGCCTGTCAACACTCCATCATGCATGGGGGAGGGGTCATAAGGTCCCACACTTCCTGAGAAGCTACAGTCACCTCAGTGATGTACTGTCCAGTAAGCCCTCCATACCAAAGTAAATACCTCCCCACCCACGCTCACAGAAGAAATCCTGATTAAGTGCAGTGGCTCTCCTCTCTCCCTCCTCTCTTTCTCTCTCTCTCACACACACAAAGACATGAAAGTAGGAGGGAGCTAGTTTGAAAGAGCATGAGGATGGACGCAAGGGAGGGGCAGAGGGAAGTGTGACCAAAGTTGTGTGTCTGCAATTATGAAAGGAAACATTTTTAAAAGAATAACAAGTAGAATAATCTGATCATCTGAGATGCCCCTGCTGTTAAAATCAAGGACACGTCAGCCCTTAGAAGCTGAGACCACCGTGTTCTCGTGTTTGCATGAAACACTGTGACCTCTCCATGGACTCGAAGTCTCTCCAAAGGAGCTGAGATTCATCTCCACCCATCTCAGCAAATCTCTGCAACCACAGCTTGTGAAGGAGGAGATGGCAGAGCCGGCTTGTTTGACATTTGTTTTGTTTGGAAGGGGAAGGTTCGTGGTTGGCAAACTGCCACCCACAGAGTGGTGTCAGAGAAGGGAGAAGAAAGGTTAATCCCTATAGTCCGAAGGCTAACAGAAAGCAGGCCCGCCTGCAAACAGCACCAGGAATAAGAGATCACCCTCCAGATCTTGCCTGTTCAAACTAGTATTATTCATTCTCGTTCAGCAACAGAGCCAAACTCTCGACCAAAGTCTTTGGCATTCCTAGGGCTCAGAAGAGGCGGGGTGCAGGTTTTTGTTGGAGTTCTGCACGACGCCTCTTTTAATTGTGGGAATGGCTCTGCAAATCCCAGTGGCTTTGGAGATTGGAACAGCTGCATGAGCTGGGCGCTCCCCACAGGTCAAGCACTGTGCTTGAGAACCATTCAGAGACACAGCCAAGAGAGATGGTTCCGTGATAAAGAGCTCTGGCTGCTCTTGCGGACAGACGACTGGTGTTCAGCTCCCAGCCCCTTAACCCTGCCCATAACTCCAGGGGACCGACACTCTCTTCTGGCCTCTGTGCATGCACACGCTCTCACAGAGATGCATGCAAACACATAAATGCCAAATCAATATTTTCGAAAAAATAGTTCATGCTGGCCTAGAACTTGGATCCACTTGCCTCTGCCTCCTAGGCACACTGGGCTCAGCGCTATTTCATTTAGTCCCAAAGAACAAAGTCTGTCATCATCAGACTCCTCAAATTCTTTTCTCTCAGCTTCCTCTTTCTAGTCTGGGCAATTGCAGGGATGGATGGACCATGAGAACCTCCTTCTGGCTCAGAGCCAGCCACCAAAGCAAGTCCCCCAAGCCCTACAGAGCCACCAGCTGCTTGCATTGTTGACATTAGCCAAGATTCCTGCAAACAAGCCACTCCCAAATGTTACCCCAGCTGTTTTAACAGAGGTGTTGCTCCTATTTCCATGGCTTCCCATGACTTCTCCGTGAACTCATGGTTAGACTCAAGGGCAGTGTGGATGAGGGGAATGAGTGAACCCAGAAACCAAGCCAAAGGGGTGCTGGCAACTGCCTCACTCTGTGTCAAGTCCCGGATGAACTGAGGGCTTCACCGCAAAACCACTGAAGACTCAGAACCAAGTAACTCAGTGGTTAAGAGCACTCAATAATCTTGCTGAGAATTTGAGTTCTCAAGTGGTAGAAATGGGAGGATTGCTAAGCTGAGGCTAGCTGGAACTCTAATAAAATAGTAAGAGCTGGTCTCAAAACAAGAAAAAAAAGTTCTATTTTACTTTTTTTACAAACAAGGAAGAAGATGAATTGAGTCAAATGTTGCTTAAAGATCATGTTAGAAACCTGAGAACTGGCAGTCAGCACCTTGTTTTTGCTCTTGTTTTTCCTGGAGCTTTAACCTTGGGTCTTGGACATGCTAGGCAAGCGTTCTGCCACAGACTCACACCATACCCTTTTCTCTGACCTTTTCTGCTTTGTTCTGTGTGTATGTTAGCCATGTACAGTAGCAGACTAGGGCCGGGGCTAGACAGTTAATTCGCTTGCCTCAGCCCTTGAAGCTATGGGGCTGCAGATTGCACTACCACATCCAGCTTAAAACACAGTTTCTTGGGGCTGGAAAGATGGCCTGGCAGCTAAGAGCACTGGTTGGCTTCCCAGAAGACACCAGTTCAACTCCCAGAACCCACATGACAACTCTCAATGGTCTGTAACTCCATTCCATGGGGTCTAGCAGACATACATGCACTAGTGCACATAAAAAATAGATAGATAGATAGATAGATAGATAGATAGATAGATAGATAGATAGATAAAGAGAAGTCACTTTAATTTTTTTTAAGCTACAATTTCTCATCTGTATTAGATACTTTTCTGTTCCTATGATAAAACACCATGGCCAAGGCAACTCATAAAAGAAACAATTTATCTGGGCTTAGGTTCCAGAAGGGTCAGAGTCCATCATGGAGGGAAACTGGCAGGCATGGCTGCAGACCAGCTGGAGCAGCAAGCTGGAGCTCAGCTTCAGCTTCAAGCAGGAAGAGATGAACTGGCCGTGAAACTCTCGGCGGCACACTTCCTTCAGTGAGACTATCCCTCCCGAACTTTCCCAGACAGCACCACCAACTGGTGACAAAGCGTCCAAACAGAAGAGCCTGTGGGGAAGCTTCTCATTCAAACCACCACAGGCACTTAGGTTGACTCATGAGTTAGCTATCATGCGTAACGCTATCTATTGCTGAAGAGGAAGGAAGAAGGGCATTGGCAAGGGGTGGTGACTATCAAGGTACCTTACGCACGTGTATGAAAATTCCTTAACAAGCCCACTCTTTGTCCTTTTGTTTGCTAGCCCTAGCCTACCGTGGCACGGATGTGTGGCCACGCACTAAGACATGAGCAGCCTACCAGTGGCCACAGCCCTACAGGAGAGTGGCTCTCCCTCCCTCCACAATCAGCAACAGCCGATCGCTCTTCCAATAGGCAGTTTCAGGGGCTCCTCCCCATCCATTCGTGCTGGGAGTTTGGCTAGTGTGACCTTGTGCAGATAACCACAGCTGCTCCGTGTGTGTGTGTGTGTGTGTGTGTGTGTGTGTGTGTGTGTGTGAAAGAGAGAGACAGAGACAGAGAGTTGATTGTCTCCTTCTATATAATCCTGAGAGATCAAACTCAGAAAGTCAGGGTTTACTCACTAATCTTTCTCTCATGAGCCCATGATTTTGTTCTTTGTTGACAAATACTCTTTATATTTATCATGTAAAACTGATGTTTTTACGGCCAGGGTGGATGGTGCTATGCATGCCTTTAATCCCAGCACTCAGGTGGCAGAAACAGGCAGATCTCTGTGAGTCTGAGGCCAGCCTGGTCTGCACAGCGAGATCCAGGACAGTCAAAGCTACACAGAGAAACCCTGTCTCGAAAATCCAAAAGAAAAAGATGCTTTTAAAGATCATATACACCATGAATTGACTAAATCAAACTAATACTCATGTTCCATGTCCCTCTGTATAAAGAACAAGCACAATTTATTTTATTGGTATTTTCAAAAATATACATTGAAATTATTTATGTATGTATACATACATACATACATACATACATACATACATACATAGTGTCTTACTACAAAGCCCAGCCCAGCTTCTAACCCATGGTTTCTCTGTCTCAGGCTCTGTAGGGAGCCGAGGTTCAGGCGCCATTACAAGATGGCGCCGGCATCCAGTCTCTATACTGGTAACAGCCTCTGAGAGCACATGTGCAGGTCGCAAAAGCGCGCCAAGCCACTGCCCCACCCCGGGCCGTCAGACGGGTACGAGTAAGCAGTCAATCAGGGTATGACACGTCACTCCACGTCACATAAGTGCGGTCGGGGCTTATTTAAGCAGCGCCATCTTGGGGCTGGGCGTCTTCCTCCTTTCATTGCCTGTAATAAAGCCTGCTGCAGAAGGATCCTGTTGTCCGTGTGCCTTCTTGCTGGCGAGACGGTTACGCGGTCGTTTACAAGGCTCCAGGGTTCTGAGATTATAAGTGTGCTCAGATTAAGCCAAGTGTGGTAGCAAATACCTGTGGACCTGATGCTGAGGCAGGAGAACCACTTGAACCAGGCAACATACCAAGAAAGACCTCATCTCTAAACAGATAAAGAAGTACATAATCATCAAGCTTAAAGATGGGGGAGAAGCATACGAAAGAAAAGATAAAGCTGGTGATATCTTTAAAACCTAGGTGATGTAACCGTGGTGATTTGTCTTGTTTTTCCTCACTTTTGCATATCTTTTAAAAATGTTTACTATAATAAAGCAAAGACAATAAAGTAAGGAGCTCAGAAAATGAAAATGCAGTTAAAGGGTTAAGGAGTCAGGAGAGGGGCTCAGAAAAAGAGCTCGATAGTAGAACCCTTGCCTAGAACCCATCAAAGAACAGCTAGAAAGCACGGCTCAGTTGTAAAGTGTCTCCCTAGAATCCCCCAGAGAGGTTCTGGGGACTGTGGCTCAGTGGTAGAGCCCCTGCCTAGAATCCCCCAGTGAGGGGCTGGGGTGTGGCTCAGTGGTAGAGCCCCTGCCTAGAATGCCCCAGTGAGGGGCTGGGGTGTGGCTCAGTGGTAGGGCCCTGCCTAGAACCCTCCAGTGAGGGGCTGGAGGCTGGCTCAGGGGTAGAGCTCCTGCCTGGAATTTCCTAGTGAGGGGCTGGAGCTCAATGGTAGAGTGAGCACTTACCTAGTATGTACAAGACCAGGTTTCAGTACCCAGTACCACAAAAAGAGAGAGAGAGAGAGAGAGAGAGAGAGAGAGAGAGAGAGAGAAAGCCTGTTATCCTCACACCATTCTGATAAACCTTCTAAAGTGTGTTGCATATGCTTTGCTCCCTCATGCCTGGTGGATGAAGTTGCCCCAAAGTCAGTACTGTGGGAATTCCCACAAAAGAATTTCTCAGTCCTCCCAAGATGGGTCCCACTGAAATGCCAGAGAAGTATTAACTGCCAGGGAGATGCATTCAAAGCAGACATTAAGGGACTTATTACTGAGTATCCTGTACTTCTTGCCATGTATAAAGAAGGCAAAAATACCCTAGGTGTGTCTGCAAGGAGGGAGGAAGAGAGGCAACCACGGGGTTTGTGTAAAGGCTTAAGGAGTTTGGCTTGGGACCAAGCCAGATTCTTTCAGTGCTTTGGACAGCCTAGATCTCCTTATCAATGCCTGGCTCTCAAGACCCAGCTTGAGAGCTGGGAGGGGGGGAACATTACACTGGCAGGTCACTGAATGGTCAAGCCACTCCATGATTTGGTCATAGAAAGAAGTCAAGATGAGAAGCTGGGAATATGGCTCTGTGGTAGAGCATGTGCTTAGCATGTATACAGGAAGTCCTGAGTTCCCTCAGAAGCCCAAAGGAGGAGAAAGAAGAGGAGGAGGACATGAACGAAGCAAGGCACATAGCAGTTGAGAACTAGAGGCCCCTGCTGTCCACTCCCCTGTCTGGCTTTCACAACCCCACATGCCTACCTCTCCACCTGTGAGTAGGGGGAAGGGGGGCCACCCGCAAATTCCTTTTACTTAGCTGTATGAAACACTGCAAACAAAACCCGGACCTACAGTAAATACAGGTGCACAGACCAAAACCCAGAATCCATAAAAGGCTTATTAGCAGAGCTTGCCATGGAAGACACTGGGCTGGGAACCATGGCTTCATTGTAGAACTACGGAAGTCATCTTCTAAGTGGTCCATTAGCTTTGGTTGGGTTACTGCCTGTGGAATGGATGGATGGGTGGATGGATGGATGGATGAATGAATCGATCCATCGATCGATGGATCGATGGATCAATGGATGGATGGATGGATGGATGGATGGATGGATGAGTCGATGGATGGATAGATGGGTGCATGGGTGGATGGATGGATAGATGGGTGGATGGGTGGGAGGATGGATTGCTTTCGAGACAGGATTTTACTTCCTAGTCTCCTGAGCACTGAGCTTACAAGTTTGAGCCACTATGGCAGGCTTGCAGTTGGTTTTACAAATGATGGACAGATTGTCTGACTTCAGCTTCTTCAAGGTTCATACAAAACATTCAGTATTCCAGAGGGCCTGGGTTTCCCTTCAAATAACCATCAGCACGTCTGAAGCCTGGAGACCTTAGTTCCACAGGACTTCCCCTGTTGTGGCTGTTTCAATGTCCAGTGCCTGTAAAGCATGCTCTGTGTTACTTACAATTGTGGGGATAGCTCTTTGAAGGGCTCCCACAGTGTGCATGACACCCATAGACCCATATGGGGATCCAAATACAGCTAATAACTGACCAAGCGCAGAAGCCAGCTCAGTGATGGACTCTTACTTACATGTAGCATACACACGGCCCTGGGACTCCTGAGTGCACTTTCCTGAGCTGAACCAGGACAGCAAGACAGCCACTCAAGACAGAGCCCAGCAAATCAAAGAACAGGCCAGACTTCTCTGGTTCTCTGATGCCCCCTCCTGTGTCCCTTTCTCTTTCTTATTCTTTCCAATCTCTTTTCCCTCTAACCAAGAATATAGGATGGTCCAGTGCGTGGGGTATCTGTACTTCAGCCTCCTAAATACAACAGATGCCCTTTGAGTCAACCTTCAACCAAGACTGCCTCACCACCCTCTCCTTTGCTCCCTCAATTCCTCCCACACACATCTTTACCTCATCCACCTTTTCTTTGTTACCCTGATACTAATCAGTAGCCTTGCAATAGGGCCCTGGCTCTTAACCATCCTCATGCTGTGACCTTCTACCTCAGTTCCTCATGTTGTGCTGAACCCAACCATAGAATTATTTTTGTTGCTACGCCATAACTGTAATTATGCTACTGTCATGAACTATGATGCAAATATTTGATGTGCAAATATCTGATATGCCACCTCTGTGAAAGGACCATTCGTCTCCCAAAGGGGTTGCAACCCACAGGCTGAGAGCCACTGCAATAAGAGCCTGTGTTTGTTTGTTTGTTTGTTTGTTTGTTTGTTTGTTGTTTGTTCATCTCTCTGTCTGCGGTTTGGGTTGGGTTGGCTATTTCGCATTGTTGATGGAGTTTTTCCTTTAAGTTGTTTTTTATGTGCCAAGGTGATTCCCCTGTGTCTGTGCACCATGAATGCTTGACCTTGGCTGCCAGAAGAGGGCAGCAGATTCCCTGGAACTGGAGTTACAGATGGCTATGAGCCAAATTATGGGTGCTAGCAATGGAACCCTGGTCTCCTGGAAGAGCAGAGCCGTCTCTCCCTCTTCCTTTCTGTTGTTGTCTTTTCACAAGTAACTCAAATATTAGTGCACACGCTGCTATCAGCAACCTTTTACATCAAAATGCTTGGCACTCAAAAAGCGATTTGATTTTATTGTTTGTTGCTGGACTGTCATGGTGTTCCTGGCCTTTGGTAATCATTGATTTTTCAGATACTGTTCTAACAGCAAGTTAGCACTGGAGGTCATGCCTGTGGCCACAAAAATCATTCAAAGTGAGGAAAATAACATCACAAATCTCCACCCTAGTCCTTCATGTCTTCCAACAAGGCAATATAAATCCTCCAAAAAAACCAACACCACAGTAATGGCCTCCAGAGAGAATGGTTTAGATGGAATCTCAGACAAAGAATCCAGCAATTGTTATAAATATGCTCAAAGAAAATTACTTCCAGAATAAATTCCAAAAGGACACAAACAGCTGAATGAAATAAGGAAGTCAATACAAGATATAAACGAGGAATTTAACAACGAGTTCAAAATCCTGATGAAAATCAAAACTTAAATGCTAGAAATGAGAAACACAGTGACAAAAGCTCAAACTGAGTGGACCAAAGAGAGGACAGAGAATCTGAAACTGAAGTCAAGGAAGGAATTAGACTGTTCCAACAAGAATTGAATTAAAATATCGGGGCTTTGTAAAATATTTGAGACACTATGAAAAACATAAATCTAGGAAATATGTGTATAGAAGTAGAAGGATTTTATTCTAAAAGCATAAAAAAAACCATTAGAAATAAAATTATAGCAGAAAATTGCCAACATTAAGGAAAGAACTGCCAAGCCAGATATCCAAGGGAGACCAGCTCCTCAGTTCTAAACCGCTAAGTATACAGAACAACAAACATGTGCACTGAAAACAGTAGGACCAGGCCAGGTGTGGTGGCACACACCTTTAGTCCCAGCGCTCGGGAGGCAGAGGCAGGCACATATCTGAGTTCGAGGCCAGCCTGGTCTACACAGTGAGTTTTAGGACAGCCAAGGCTACACAGAGAAACCCTGTCTCAAAAGAGAGAGAGAGAGAGAGCAGCAGGAGGAAAGCATAAAGCCAACTGTAGTCCCGTCAGAATAACAGCTGATGATTCAGCTCAAACTTCACAGTCTAGGAGGACTTAGAAGGACGTAGTTCCAGTTTTGAAAGACAACTACCAATCCTGACGACTATACTCAGCAAAGTTCTCTGTTATAACTGATGAAAAAAAAAAAAAAAGAAAGAAAAACAGGCCAAAGGAATCCATAGCTATCCAAGAGCAGAGGAACTCAACTGTATTTTTGTGGTTGTTTTCTTTCACTTTTTTAGTTGTGTTTTTGTTTTGTTTTGTTTTTGTCTTATTCGTCTTTTGCCTGTTTTGATTTGTGGTTTTATGGGTTTTGTCAAGAGGTAGTCTTGTTTCTTATTTTTGTTTTTGTATCTTGTTTTTGTTTTAAGAAGAAAGAACATAAAGTTGGGTGGGTAGAGAAGTGAAGAGAATCTAGGAAGAGTTTAGGGAGGGAAAAAACATAATTAAAATATAGTGTATAAAAACTTTAATAAATAAAAGTTAGTCCTGCTGTTTCAGAGGACCCATGTTTGGTGCCCAGAATCCACATCAAACAGCTGTAACTACCTGTACCTCAGCTCCAGGGAATCTAATGCCTCTGGCCTCCACAGGCACTGAATTTCATGTGTGCACACACACAAACACACACTCAAAATTGAAATAATAAAATGAATACTTTCAAGGCAAAATGGTGCATGCCTTTAATCTCAGCACATGGGAGGCAGAGAAAAACAGATCTCTGTGAATTCAAAGCTAGCCAAGGCTACACAGTGAGACACTGTCTCAAATACATAAATGTTCATGAGATCTTAAATAAATAACTTAAAAATGTACCTCAAAATCTCAGAAAAACAAGAATAAGTCTAATGAAATAGTTATGGGCTATGTGCATAGCTCATTGGTATAGTATTTGCCTAGAATCCCCCAGTGAGGGGCTGGAGTGTGGCTCAGTGGTAGAGCCCCTGACTAGAATTCCCCAGTGAGGAGCTGGGGGCATAGCTCAGTGGTAGAGCCCCTGCCTAGAACCCCACAATGAAGGTTTAGGGGCATGGTTCAGTGGTACAACTTTTATCAGTAGAGTTCTTGTCTAGCATACACATGAGCTTGAATTTGATCTCCAGCATCAGGAGAAGGAGGAGAATAGAGTTGGAGAAAGTGCTTTTGTAGAGACTTGGTTCAGTTCCCAGCACCCACATGGTGGCCGACAACCATTTATAACTGTAGTTCCAAGGCCTCTAACTCTCTCTTCTGGCCTCCTCGGGCACCAGGCATGTATGTGGTACACAGACATATAAACAGGAAAAACACTCAAACATATAAAACAAAATAAGTATAGAAAGAATGTGTTAAACAAAAACAAAAAA
This sequence comes from Rhombomys opimus, assembly GCA_010120015.1. Classification (NCBI taxonomy): domain Eukaryota; kingdom Metazoa; phylum Chordata; class Mammalia; order Rodentia; family Muridae; genus Rhombomys; species Rhombomys opimus. The sequence goes on along the minus strand of REGO01000786.1, from coordinate 559,492 downwards.
AGACCCTCCAGGGCCATTTGATCCCATCACGACTGGATGGATGAAGAAATGACTCTGGCATCCTACCACACACGGCACAGCCTTCCACATGAATTATTAGCCCCAAAACACCAATGGCACCAAGTTCAAAACACTAAAGCATATGTCTCCTTTTGTGTAAGTTCCAAGAAGAACACAGAGTCCCTGAAACAGCCCTTTGTGGATCCTGGGTTCCCCCCAGTGAGGCCATCGCATGAGATGCCTCTCAAAACAGTTTCAGATGCCAGGGACTGGCCTGGATTCCGTACTGCACCCTTCCCCCTAGAAGTAGGGGCTGATGCCATGGGAAACTTGAAGCGTGTAATCCCACAAGGAAGTTTTCACCCCTCTCCTGATCAGCCCTAACCAGCCTTTCCAGGGCTGTAATAACATCTCTCGCCCCACCTCCATCTTGCCTGACACGTGAGCTGTTGAATTGCCTCCTCTTCCACCTCCAGAAGGAGAGTAAAGTTGGGTGCACTTCCAAGAGCTTCCCAAACCCTTGGCCTCAATGCACTCCTCTCCTCCTCCCCCTGATCCAGCTTTGGCTTTTGACACACTGCTCTTCTGACTTGGACAGAATTTGAGAATCTTGGACTAGTTTCCAAGATGAGAGCCAAGAACAGACATGGGTAGTGGGGACCGGGGTAAGGTGGGGGGGAACGAGGGAGGCCTGGGGAGGGAGAGAGGGTGCGATCTGTGCCTAAGGTCTTTCCTCTGAGGTCCTGCACTGTCCTTCTGCCTCAGCCCACTGCATTCACAGTCATGAAGCATGAGCCACAGAGACCAAGAGAGAGAAGAGAAGAAACCTAGAAGAACTTACATGGAGATAAGGATGGGAGAAATGCAGAGAGAGAGAAAGGCAAGGCTGGGGTGTGCCTGCTGAATCAGTAGAGTGTCTGCAGTTCCTGAAGCTCGGGTCCCATCCTCAGCAACCCCCAAAACTGGATGTGAAAGTGCATGCCTATAGTACCATCAGTCCAGAGGTGGAAGCTGAAAGAATCAGGGTTCAAGGTCACCTTTGGCTATGTGGCAAGTTCTAAGACATTCTGGGCTACAAGAGACCCTGTCTCAAAAGAGGGGTGGTTGAGAGCGGCTCGTACAGAGGATCCAGGGACCCGACGGCCCCTTCTGACTTCTGCACTCACATGCACATTCGGGATCCATACACATAATTAAAACTTAGAAATAAATCTTAAAGAGAAAGGGGGTCTCCGGAGGTCTCGACTCCCACTCTCCAGAAGAACAGCCAAGTGCAGTACACTTCCAAGGGCCTCCCAGACCTTTGGCCTCAATGTACCCACCTTTCTTTCCATTTTATTTTCTATTTCTTTTTTATTTATTTTTTTTCTATTTGACAAACAACAAATCACAAGTGTCATTTTTATGTGAATTTCAGGATCCTTTATCATGGGACTGAGAGAGACAGAATGAAATTCGTAAAGAATTTCAGACACAAACCACAAGACATGGCATAGATGCAGTCCTCTACCAGGAGGAGCTGGGCCTTATATAAGGCCTCCTGGACAGGGTGGCAAAACAGGGCTTAAATCCAGAAACACAGAACAGAAGAGCTCAAAATAGGACTCAGTCCAGTAGTGAATCCACAACGCTCCCTCCCTAGCCCATTAATTCTTTGGCCAACACCCCATAACCCCACCTTCTCCTCAAACCAGGGCCAGAGCTGAGAAGTCTTTGCTCTGTTCCAAAGCAAATAGAAAGCAGTGGCCACATGGAGGAGAGTTAAGGTCAGCCTTCAAGCCAAGAGGCCCCAGTCAAGCGACGGAAGGTTCTCGAGGTATGGCCCCCACTCACCCCACCATGCCAGCTGGCTGAGATCCCAGGGTCTACAAGAAAGGTATGACAGATGGTAGGAGGGGTTTGAGCTGAACGAAGCAGGAAAGGGGGCAGGGCAGGGGAGGAGCGTGGAAAAGGACAATTTAAGAGCAACGCCCCCTCCCCACACACACCAGCATACACAGGGGTTCTGGGACATTGCTACAGAACACTGGGACACAGGTAAGGGGTGGTCCCCTAGGGAGGGCACTGACTCCAGATCTGAGACGCTTTCCTGGGACCTGCATATGTCTACCATGCCCTCCGTTCTCCTAGTCTCTGTAAGAAGCTGAACTCTCTCCACCTCCGTCCACCTCTCCCTCCTTTATTCTCTCCTCCTCCTCTTCTTCTTTTTAACTTGACAAACAGCAATGTCACGTGTGCCATTTTAATATATGTCTTTTAAGATCCTTTCTTTTGCAGTGTCTACCTCTGGGTGGTTTCAAGTTTGGTTCTTTTTTGTTTGGTTGGTTGGTTTGGTTTGATTTGGGTTAGGTTGGGGTTTTTGTTGTTTTGTTTTGGTTTGTTTTGGTTTGGTTTGGTTTGGTTTCTTTGCTGTTGCTTGGTTTGATTTGAGCTGGTTTGTTTGGGGCTCTGCTGTTGGTTTCATTTGAAGGGACTGTTTTGTTTTGTTTTTGAAAAGACACTGTTTTGATATATAGCCCTTGTCTGGCTGGAAATCCACTAGGGAGATTAGGCTAACCTCAACTATTTAATGATTTCCTGCCTTCCTGGTGCTGGATTTAATCTCTGATAATGGTGTGTGCCTGTAATCCTGTCACTCAAAAGGGTGCAGCTGGCATGAATCTGAAGCCAGCATGGGCTACAGAGTGAAACCCTGTCTTAATAGAACATCATTCTATAGGTCTTTCTAATCCTCTCTCCTCCTCTCTTTCTTCCTCTCTCTCTTTCTTTCCCTCATTTGTTAGCCTCTCTCCTGTGATTTTTCTCTATTTATCTGTGCCTATCTCTGTGTTTCTATCTTTAGCTATCTCTTTTTGTGAAAGCCAGTGTTTTGATAGATGGTGTAAGATAGATGAGAGAGAGATGATTGATAGATAGATAGATAGATAGATGTCAGACAGTTATTGATAGATGAAAGACAGTCAATAGATAGATGATTAATAGGTGGTTACTAATACAGCTACATAAACAGGAAAGACATAGATTCACGTTTTCCTCATTGTTTTCATTACTGTTTCTTGGGTCCCTGCAGCTGTCTGTATCTACCTGTCTTTCCAGTCCTTTCTCAAGTTCACATTTTGGCAGTCTGCTTGTATCCTCCCACACCCTTCCTTCTGCCCCTTCTTCCTTCCTCTTCCTCTCCCTCTTAGTCTTCTGATGTCACTGTCTCTCCTTCTCTACACTGTCCCATTGCCTGGGCCCAGGGAAGGAAAATTCCAGAACGTTTGGAGCAGAGGGACCCACTCTCTCTCCCACACTTTGCCCCCAGGCACTGCAGCTGCCTTCACTATGGACGGCATGAGCACCGCCATCTTGCTTCTCCTCCTAGCTGTCATCTCTCTGTCCCTGACCTTCAGTTCATGGGGCAAGGGCCAGCTGCCCCCAGGACCCAAACCTCTTCCCATCCTGGGAAACCTTCTGCAACTTCGCTCCCAAGACTTGCTGACCTCGCTCACCAAGGTGCAGGGGACTCCGCTCTGGTGACGGGCGATGGGGAGGGGAAGGGTTCCCATGCCTACCAGGCCCCAGTAAACACTCTCCTCTACCTCCAGCTGAGCAAGGAGTACGGGTCAGTGTTCACCGTGTACCTGGGGCCCAGGCGTGTGGTAGTCCTCAGTGGATACCAAACCGTGAAGGAGGCTCTTGTGGACAAAGGGGAGGAGTTCAGTGGCCGGGGCTCATACCCCGTCTTTTTCAACTTCACCAAGGGCAACGGTAAGCCTGCCGCCACCGCCAACATCCTCTGCAAACTTTTGCATATTTGGGAAGGGAATGCAGGTCATCTCGAGGACAGTCAGAGCTGCAGCTCTCACTAAGGACCTCGGGAAGGATGAAAACAAGCAACCTGAGGGAGGGTGGGATCCAGCTCACCTCCACCTTCCACCCACACGTTGAACTGAGCAGTCATGCCAACCCCATGTCCATTCCAGCCCAGCCCTGTGCTCACCCCAGACCTTACTCTCTCTCAACCACATCATCAAATTTCCACTCAATCAAGCAGCCAAGAAACTGACCTTTGTCTCTGCTATCTACCTCAACCCAGCCCCAATCCCTATCAGGCCTGCGTCCATGTTCCCCTTTTCAAAGCCCAGCTCATTGGGGGAGGGGTTGTTTGTTCACATGCTGTTTGAGACAGGGTCTGTCTCCACCTGTCTTCACAACCCTGCACTGGGAAAACAGTCATAGTCACACCCAGCAAAACATGGGTGCTGGGGATAGAACTTGGATCCTCATGGTTTCATGGCAAGCACCTTACCCACTGAGCCATCTCCTTACCCAAGGCTATGCCTTCCTCCTCCATCTTCTTCAACAGCTAATTCTTTACTATGTCAAAATGAATTTTTTTTCTTTTGTTTTTTTTTTGTTTTTGTTTTTGTTTTGTTTTGTTCTGAGACAGGTTTCTCTGTGTAGCCCTGACTGTCCTGGACTCACTTGGTAGACCAGGCTGGCCTCAAACTCTGCCTCCCTGAGTGTTAGGATTAGAGGCCAGCTCCACCTCACCCAGCATCTTTTTTTTTTTTTTAAGTAATTCAAGACTTGAGGCTGGAGAGAGGCTCAGCGGTTAAGAGCACCAGCTGCTCTTCCAGAGGATCCAGGTTCAATTCCCAGCACCCACATGGCAGCTCAAACTGTCTTTAACTCCAGTCCCAGGGGATCAACACCTTCATATAGACGTTTGTGCAGGCAAGACACCAATGCACATAAAACTGAAAGAAGGAGGAGGGGAGAGGAGAAGGAGGAAGAAATCCAAGACTTTAATCCCATGATTTCTAGTTTAATGAGACTGTGACATCCCAGCATGATCAGACTGGGTTGGGGAGCTTCGGGAACCCAGCCAGGGTGGAGTTCCTGCCCCAGAGACCAGCCTAACTGAGACCAGAAAGATAAACATCAGGTCAAGACGGGGTGAAAGTGTTCAGGATCTGGGGACATGACTCAGAAGACGAAGCACCTGCCACAGAAGCATGAGCTTGGGAGTTCAGATCCCAGCACTCATGTGAAGCCAAATGGGCGTGGCAGCTGCCTATAATTCCAGCACAGGAAAGGCAAAGAGAAGGGATCTCCAGAACTGGATAACTAGCCCAGCTGGATTTGCAGGCCCTGGACTCAAGTAAGAGGCATTGCCTTAATAAAACAATAGGGAGTAATTGAGGAAGACAGCTGGTATCAATAAGGTATGGGGCCAGTGACATGGTTCAGGAGGTAATGGCGCTTGCTGCCAAGCCTGACTGCCTGAGTTCAATCCCTGGAACCCACAGGGTAGGAAGAGAGAACTGATTCCTGCAAGTTATTCTCTGGTTCCACACATTTACGGCACATGAGTACTCATACACATACACACATCCAACAAATAAATGTAGCAATTTTATAATAAAGTAAAAATAAAAATAAAGAGTCAAACTTAGTGGCACACACTTGCAATCCAGACCAGGCCAGCCTGGTCTACATAATGAGTTCCAGGCCATCCAGGGTTGCATAGAAAGACACTGTCAAGAAGAAAAGTAAAGTTTGAGATGTGGCTCAGCAATAGAGTCCTTGCTGTGTGTCTGTGTGGCCCTTGGTTCAATCAATCCTAACACCAAAAGCTGACAAAGGGGGTCATGGAGGAAGGGACCAACTTCCATAAAGGGCTGTGCAAAGGTTCAGAGACCCAGCCTGTTCTGGGACAAGTTCCCGGTGCTGGTGTTTATTTTTCTTGCTTATCTCTGTTATTTGTGCATTCAGTAAAACAAGCAATCATCAACAAGTTCTGGTACAAATGGCAAGGTCACAGTGACACAAAATAAGGTCTTTATCCTGACCTTCTGAAAGCCCAAAGTGACCAGGTCTGTACAGGGGAACACGGAGGCACCTTGATCAGGTGAGGAATTCCTAGAGTCATGCAGAACCCAAAGGGGGTGCTTGGCCCAGTGCCGGGAGTCAGGAAGGGTTTGCTGGAAGACCTGGGGTGGGGGAGGTTCTAAACTGAACCCTCCTCCTGGAAGACCATCAAGAAGAGATGCCTCGGGTCAGGGGCTGTGATTCGAGATGTGTTGGCAGCTATTCGCCATCCTCTTCCTAGGCATCGCCTTCTCCAATGGAGAACGGTGGAAGGTCCTCCGGAGGTTCTCCATCCAGATCCTGCGGAACTTTGGGATGGGGAAAAGAAGCATCGAGGAGAGGATCCTGGAAGAAGGCAGCTTCCTGCTGGAGGTGCTTCGGAAAACAGAAGGTCAGGCCATACCCCAGAGCAGTGTCCAACCTTCTTATGGTCTCCAGAGCCTGGGTGTGAACAGAAACTCCTGGAGGCCTCTCGATGTGCCCGTAGTGGGAATGGTCCTCCTGGGGGTTGGCGGGTATGGGCGCCTCTGAGGCTTGCCTTAGGATCGCAGTGCTGCTGTGCTCCCTGTAGCGGACGGAGCCCAGCTTGTGTATTTCTAGGGGGTAATGATGATGGCATTCTCAAAAACTCAGCGCAGGTCTGGAGAGGTGGCTCAGCAGTTAGGACCAGCACCCACACAGTGGTTCACCACCATCTGTAACTCCCATTCCAGGGAATGCAATGCCTCCTTCTAACCTCCACAGGTACCAAGCATGCCTTTGGGGGCACAGACATACACTCAGGCCAAACACTCACACACAAAAGAAAACAAATAAATCTAATTTAAAATGTTGGGGAGGGGGCAGATCACCACCAGCTGGACCTGGGTGTGGTTGTGTATACCTGTAATCCCAGAATTTAGGAGGTGGAGGCTGGAGAACAGGCGTTCAAGATCATCCTTGGCTAAATAGTGAGACTGAAGCCAGCCTATGTTACATGACACAACTGCCTCAAAATGAAATAAAATAAAATAAAGGCAGGGGCGTGGAGAAGTGGGCTAGAGAGACGGCTCAGTGATTAAGAGCTCTCGCTACTCTTGCAGAGGACTTGATTTCAGTTTCCAGCACCCGCATGGTAGTTTACAAGCTCCTGTAAGTCCAGCTTCAGAGGATCCAACGCCCCCTATGGCTTCTATGGGCATCCACATGCATGTGCACATACACAGAGAAACACAAACACACACACACACACATAAACACATAATAAAAAGTATTTTTTAGTTTTGACCATTTTATTTTCCATAAGTTTATAATTAGGAAGGCAGAGCACCTGCCTAGACTCCCCCAGTGAGGGGCTGGGGTGTGGCTCAGTGGTAGAGCCCCTGCCTAGAATCCCCAGTGAGGGGGTGTGGCTCAGTGGTAGAGCCCCTGCCTAGAATCCCCAGTGAGGGCTGGGGTGTGGCTCAGTGGTAGAGCCCCTGCCTAGAATTCCCCAGTGAGGGGCTATGGTCATGGCACAGGGGTGAAGTACTTGCCTAGTGAGCATAGACCTCAGTTTCATCTCAACACTACAAAGTTCAAACAAAATCAGTTTCCTACTGCTCCAAGATCCTTGGGTGTGCTCATCTTCTTGTAAATTCATTAGCACTCAGAAGGCTGGGACAAGAGGATCATGAATTCAAGGCCAGTCTTCACTTCGCAGCAAGATCCTGAAGAAGAAAAAAAAAATATTACATAGACCAATGAAGTCTCATAATCTGCCCCGTTTTACAGAAGAAACTAAAATGCAGCAGGCTAGCACCCCTCTTCCCTGCTCTCCAGATCTTAGTGACTGAGGAGAGCAAAGTTCATAATGGTGATGGAACCTGTAATACTGAAGGGAGTTCAGGTGATGTCAGCGAAGTCATCGCCACTGATATTAGTTTCCTAATGCCCTGACGCATTACCACACATGGGGCTGGTGAACTGACTCAGCAGACAAAGGTGCTCATCGACACGCCTGGCGATCACACTCACACACACACACTCCAAAAACATACAATTTTAATTTTTTTTAAATTGCCACATTCTTTGTTTGTTTTAGCTAGCTTGTGACTCTGTAACCCAGGCTGGCCTGAGACTCATAGCAATTCTCCTGCCTCAGTCTCCCAAGTGCTTACACTACAGGTGTGAGAGACTACAGCCAGATTCATTATCTTCTACAGGTCTGAAGTAAACACTGGATCAGTGGGACTCTCGCTCTCTCTCTTCCTCTTTCTAGTCTTCCCTTCCCTCTCCCTCTCTCTCTTTCCTCTTCTTCGTCCTTCTCCTTTTTCCCATCAACACATTTTTAATTCTTCAAGACAGGGTTTCTCTGTATAGTCCTCGCTGTTCTGGAACTCGCTCTGTAGACCAGCCCGGCCTGAACTCAGAGGCCCTCCTGCCCCTGCCTCCTGAGCACTGGGATTTCAGGCGTGCCCGCCACCGCCCAGCCAACACACTGTTTTACACCCACTAACTCTTCTTTATAAGACCCTTCCTGAGGCCCGCCCTGGTGATCCAGAATAATTTTCCTATTACAAAACCTATGTTTGAGATTTTTAGGATCTTTCTAATTCTGTGTCTGGAGGAGGTTTATGTAAATGAGTGCAGGTGCCTGAAGAAGCCAGATGCACTGGATCCCCCTGCAGCTGAGGTTCTGTTTGCCTGCTTGTTTGTTTGCTTGTTTTCAAAACAGAAACTCTATAGCCCAGGCTGGCCTGGAACTCACAGTGAACCTCCTGCCTCAGCCTCCCTAGTACTGGCATTACAGGCCTGCACCGCCGGACCTGGTATTTGTTGCTCGTAGTGTGTCCCACAGTGTGTTTGGCTCCTGGAAGATTAGATCCTAGACAACATGCCTGTGGTCTATCCCGGGGTCGGGCTGTCCTCAGGCATTGTGTGCGGTTCTGCACCATGCAGTCTGCTGTGCTCCACGTTGACTTACACGTATGCCCCATGATGTCACAGCGTGTGAGTGCCTGTTGTGTGCTGTGCGTCAGGAGGATGGCGCTGCGAGCTGACGTCATTGTGACTTTGTCTCAGGATGCCTGTGGGCTGACTGTGCTGGCATATTTTGTTTGTCTGTTGTGTTTCTTTCATTGAGACCATGTCTGTCACAGCCCAGGGTGCCTCATACTCACTATACAGCTGAGGGTGACCTGGAACAACTCCTTCCTGCCTCTGCCTCCCAAGTGCTGAAACTGCAGACGTCAAACACTGAGACCAAATGTCTATTTTGTTTCTAACTGGGTGTTTATTTCTGTGTATGTGTGTTTGTGTGAATGTGTGCCAGGTGTGGGCGGGTGCCTGCAGAGGCCTGGAGAAAGTCAGATCCCCTGGGGCAGAGTTACAGGCAATCCTCACCAGCCTGATGTAGCCTGCCTGAGCCAAAAGTCCCCAGCTGTCTGGTTTTGAGACAATTTTGAGCCTTTAGCCCAGGCTGACCTCAAACTTGCAGCAATCCTCCTGCCTCAGCCCCTCACCTGGGGCTGCAGGCGCCAGCCCCCCGGGGAGACTCTGCTGGCTGTACTTCGTGGTGATTTTGTGGGCTGACAAACAGGTGTGCCGTGTTTGGGGCGTGTGAGGTATCCAGGAACAGGCCGTGCTTGTGGCAAGCATTCTTGTTCTGTAGGAGATGGTGAGTTCTGTGCTGTGGGTGACATTGCCAAATACTTTGGTTTGGCTTTGGTGTGGCAATGTCGTCGTGTTGCATGCTGAGTGGCTGGCATGTAAATGCTCAGCGGGTGGCCACGTGTGAGCGACCCTGGACCGCAGGCAGGCGCGGTGGTGTCACGGGTGAGTGAGTGGACTCTGAGCGAATGGGCGCCCCGGCAGCACTCTTGCCCAGCTGTTGAACATGTGTTAGCTGAACGTGGCACTGACCCGCTTCACCCGACCACCGCAGGCAAGCCCTTCGACCCCGTGTTCATCCTGAGCCGCTCGGTGTCCAACATTATCTGCTCCGTCATCTTCGGAAGCCGCTTCGACTACGACGACGAACGGCTGCTCACCATCATCCGCTTCATCAACGACAACTTCCAGATCATGAGCAGCCCCTGGGGCGAGGTCAGCGCTCCGAGCTCGGCCAGGTGGGGGTGGGGGCCCGCAACCCAGGGTAGAGGATCAGCACAAATTCCTGACCAGCCTACCCTAAATAGGGAGGGCCCTCCAGCCAGCGGCTCAGGAAACTAAGCAGAAGCAACAGGGCAGAAGTAGCTGGCCGGGCCAGCCCCACTCCTTACCTTAGAGCCCCACCCCCAGATGCAGTCCACCCCTCCTCCTCCTCCTGCTGCTGCCCCCTCCCGCCCGCTCTTTCCACCCTTGAAGAACCTGGCTGCCCCTGCCGAGACCCGGTCAGAGTCTGTTTCATCAGCTTGCACTACTTAGTCCGAAGCCCCGAAGCCCACACCTTGTATCACGAAGGACCACGCACGCGCACACACACTTTCTCTCGCCCACAGATGTACAACATCTTCCCGGGCCTCCTGGACTGGTTGCCTGGGCCGCACAGACGCATGTTCCGGAACTTTGGAGGCATGAAAGAGCTCATCGCCCGCAGCGTCCGCGAGCACCAGGACTCCCTGGACCCCAACTCTCCCCGGGACTTCATCGATTGCTTCCTCACGAAGATGGCACAGGTAGCCGTGAGCTGAAAAGCCTCCCTCGCGGCTGGCGCGAAGCCCTCAAACCGGTCGGGTTCTCGGCCTGGGCAGAACCGGACCCTTGTGGCCCCTGGCCCTGCTGGACTGCTGCCCGGAGCCCCCGCCAATTAATAGATCCGTAAGCCAGCTGGCCAAGTTGCTCTCCGGCAGCCTTACCGGCTCCCACGAACAATGAGCTCTAGAGGGTAGCAGTCGGCGGCGGCCACACAGGCCAAAGTATAGGATTCCCGCAGGCCCGGGCCCATAGCTCCACCCCTCGACCCCCACAGGAGAAGCAAGACCCCCTGAGCCACTTCCAAATGGACACCCTGCTGATGACCACACACAACCTGCTGTTCGGTGGCACGGAGACCGTGGGCACCACCATGCGCCACGCCTTCCTCATTCTCATGAAGTACCCCAAAGTGCAAGGTACAGCGGCAGCAGAGGCCACCCTACACTCCCCCTCCCTTCTTCTGCGCCCACCTCCCACCCCGCCGGTCCAGAGGGTCCAGAGCTCTCCGTTAACACACCCTCTCATCCCAGCCGGCCACGCCTCCCCCTCCCCGAGGCGCCTCCCCCTCCCCGAGGCGCCTCCCCCTCCCCGAGGCGCCTCCCCCTCCCCGAGGCGCCTCCCCCTCCCCGAGGCGCCTCCCTAGCCCTCCCCGCGCAGCCCACCAGCTGGGCCCATGAGCCTCAAAGTCCTTCCGGAAACCAAACGAGGGTTTGGGATCCTGGGATCCAAGCAGCCCTGAAAGCCGCCTCCACAAACCAGAAACCAGCATTCTCCCAGCATCGCATCAACCAAATGCTTCCGCAACCCAGACTAACCAGAACTCGCAGCTATCCTCCTGCCTCAGCTTCCCGAAGGCACGGATTACAGGCCGCAGCCTGCAGCTAGGAAAGCTCTGACTCGAACCCTTCCCGTGCACGCTCACAAACCTTTCCGGTTCCAGCCTCTCTCGCGAACCACCCTCCACTCCCTTCCCCTCCCGCCTGCAGCCCGCGTGCAGGAAGAGATCGACCGCGTGGTGGGACGTTCGCGGAGGCCGACGCTGGAGGACCGCGCATCCATGCCTTACACGGACGCCGTGATCCACGAAGTCCAGCGCTTCGCGGACGTCATCCCCATGAACCTGCCACACCGCGTCATTCAGGACACGCCTTTCCGTGGCTTCCTGATACCCAAGGTGTGCTGGGCCCTGAAACGACGTGGGCTAACCGAGGAAGAGGTCTCCTAGGCTCTTGGAATTGGCTAAGGGTACCCTTGACCTCAGCAATCAGCTTTCAGAGTGCAAACGTGCAGCGGTGGGAAGTTGCTTGTTTCCGAAAGGTTTAAAACATTTTTTTTTCAATTTTTAATTTCCTTTTCTTTTGTGTGTATGGGTGGTTGTTTGACCTGAATATATGTATGTCTGTACACCACGTGCACACGGTGCCGGAGGAAGCCAGGAGAAGGAGTTGTCTTCTGGAACTGGAGTCACAGAGGGTTGGGAGTCATAATGTGGGATCTGGGAATCGAACCCAGGTCCTCTGCAAGAGCAGCCAGTGCCCTCAACACCTGAGTCATCCCTCCAGCCCTGTTCTGGGGGTTGTTGTTGTTGTTTTGGTTCTTTGGGGTCTTCTGTATTGTTTTGTTTTTTGACACAGAAGTCTCTTGTAGCCCTCAAACTCTTCATGTGCCTGAGGATAGACTCGAACTCCTGCTGCGCCCGTCTCCACCTCCAGTGTGCTGGCATCACAAGCACAGGCCACCACCCACCGCGTGGCCATCTTAGATTCTTAAAAACAGAGTTCTTTCCCAGAACCCCGTCTCATACCAGCAGGGACTGGAACTCCAAACCCTTTCCGCATCTCAAGACCGCTCCCTGGACCCCTATCCAGAATCACCAGGGTCTGGGATTCATCCGAACACCTCGTGCCCCCGCCGCGCAGTGTAGCCCTATCCCCACTCAGCGATCCTGCCTCTGCTTCCACAAAGCTCGGGACCGAGGGAGGCGCCGTGCGCTCTCAGACCCAGGGACCGCTTCTAGATGGAGTCTGCCCATCTGGCCTCCCTCAAGCCCCTGGGGAGCTCCATTCTGCAGGGCGGAACCCCAAGCGTGGGGAACAAGCAAACCCTCTTCCAGAATGGAGAGGCGGCCCGGCAGTTAAGAGCACTGGCTGCTCTTCCAGCGGACCCAGGTTGGGTCCCCAGCGCCCACGCGGCAGCCCACAACCACAGTTCCTCCAGGAGCCCAGCGCCCGCCCTCTTCTGGCCTCCTTGGCTGGCTGTCACACCCACGCGCCAACTAACGCTCATACGCATCATTTTTTAAAAAATCCCCAGCGAGTCTACGCCACTGACTGTCTCCTCGCCCACACAGGGCACAGATGTCATCACACTTCTTAACACCGTGCACTATGACTCCGACCAGTTCAAGACGCCTCAGGAGTTCAACCCCGAGCATTTTCTGGACGCCAACCAGTCCTTCAAGAAGAGCCCTGCCTTCATGCCATTCTCGGCTGGTAAGAGACGGAGTCGCTCTTTTGAACCGCGTTTCTAACATTGCTTTGCAAACCCTCTCCATCTAGCCCATCCTGTCCTTAGCTCCATCCGTGGCTTGGCATAGAGCAATTTCCCTTTTCCTGTAACACCGAAGTGGAAACCAATTAATTGAAGAATGGTTATTATCGGACATTCCACTAGGTGGCGCGGTGGTTCTAGTTTTTCTCAACTCAACCTTGCCAGGCTGGCAGCGCTGGAGGAGGGAGGGGGCGGGGAAACGAGAAGGGAGGCGGGAATCCTGGGAGCTCAGTCCTGGGAGGAGGAAATGAGGAACGAGGTCAGGGAAGTTGCGGCTGAGAAGGGACAGTGGCTGAGAGCTGGGTTCCGTAGCCAGATCACACTGGATTGCACCCCAGCTCTGTCCCAGCTGTGGTCACGTTCTGATGCTGGATTTGCACGCACGAAGACTCACTCATATCGGCAGCTACCTCGGCTTCAGTCCCCCCAGAACTCTACCTTCCTGTGTCAGTGACATCCCCGAGCGGCATCTTCAGACCCGCCTGTTTTCCTCACTGCTGCCCTCCCACCCGCACAGGACGCCGACTATGTCTGGGGGAGTCTCTAGCGCGCATGGAGCTCTTCCTGTACCTCACCTCCATTCTGCAGAACTTCACGCTGCATCCGCTGGTGGAGCCTGAGGACATTGACCTGACCCCGCTCAGCTCCGGCCTGGGCAATCTGCCCAGGCCTTTCCAGTTGTGCATGAGCGTTCGCTGAGCGCCGTGCCCAGGGACGGCTCTGTCCCGCTTCCCATCGGTTCCCCTGTCCTGGGCCTCACACTCCCTCCCTTAAGCCCCGCGCCTGCCACATACCTGCCCTCCACCCTTCCTGTCTTGTCCGTATTCACGGAAAGGGTGACATGACAAAGGGGAAACGCGCGTCCTATACCCGCACAACCTATTCTGTAATGCACTTTTTTCCAGGCTTTTTGAATCATTTCCTAGTAAATATCTTGATAATAGATACGTATCTGACTTGACTGAATTAATGGAAGAGAAAAACTCTTTACAGCAGTGGAGGTCAAACAACCCTTTCGCAGGGTCATCTAAGACAATCTGCACATCAGATATTTACAGTACAGTTCATAACAGCAAAAGCACAGTTATGAAGCAGCACCAAAAACAATTTTATGGGCTGAAAAGATGGCTCAGCAGTTAAAAGCACTGGCTGCTCTTCCAGAGGTCCTGAGTTCGATTCCCAGCACCCAGTAGTGACTCACAACCATCTGTAAACCTTCTGTCCTGCAGGTGTACATGCAGATAGAACACTCATATAAATCATAAATAAACCTTTACAATAATAGTTTTTTTTATGTTTGGGGGTCACCACAACATGAGAAACTGTATTAAGGGGTCCAGCATTAGGAAGGTTGAGAATCACAGCTTTATGATGAAGGGGGAGGAGGTCTGGATGCAGGGAGGAGGTGAGGAGAACGCCCACCCTAGGCCCCGCCCACCCTAAGCCCCTCCTGGAGTTACAGATGCAAAGTCTAAGACTCTGGGCTGCAGCGTGAGTTCAAAGCCAACTTTAATTAGACCTGGCTCATAGTTAATTGTTGAAAGTGTTGAAGATGACTCTCACTGATAGAGTTCTTATCAACATGTCTCCAGTCCTGGAAACAAAGGTGCCGGGGGGGGGGGCGGCTAACGTTTTCTGGAGACCAGCTGGAAAGGAAAGGATGTCAGGGCCTAAGGACAGAGAGGCAGAGAAACTACGAAAGAAGGGGAAAGGTCACCAGGAGAGCTATCAAGCAGGGGACCTCTGGGATGGAAGCTGGAGAATCTGAGAGGCTGCAAACGAGAAACAATTACAGTCGCTACTGCGGTGCTTCCTAAGGAAATGGCTCTCTTTAATTCTCTCTATGGGCAAAGAAGTATTGTTACTACACAGTCATGCGCCAAACTGAGACTCAGAAAGGTGAGGTGGTTTGCTCAGAATCACACTGTCGGGGGAAATGAGCAGAGCTGGAATCTGAACATGGGTCCCATACTGGTCACTAAGACTGCAGTCCGCCTCCACTTAACAAACCAGAGGATGCAGAGGGACGGAAGAAAACACTGTCAGAAACGGAAGGAAGTAGAGAGATGAAGGAAATGGGGGCCAGAGAGTTGGCTCAGCAGTTAAGAGTACTTGCTGCACTTCCAAAGGAACCCAGTTCAAGTCCCAGCACCCACATGGCAGCTCACAACTGTTCACTCCAGTGCCAAAGGATCTCAGAACCCTCTTCTGGCCTCCACAGGCACTAATCCATACATGTAGCACGCAGATGTAAATTCAGGCAAGACAGTCATACATATTACATAAAAAAAAAATTAAAGAGGCTGTGAGAGGTTGGGGTGGGGCTCAGGGGTAGAGCCCTCTGCCTAGAATCCCCCAGTGAGGGGCTGGGGTGTGGCTCAGTGGTGGAGCCCCTGCCTAGAAT